>CANXYI011074888.1:0-23631 GCA_948208565.1 Hura crepitans
ATGATTCCTCATTGGAATCCTAATCAGAATATAATTCTGATTTACACATATCAACACTAACAAATATCAACCAAGAAATTTGAAAGTTCAACAAATATCAACCAAGAAATTGGAAGTTTCACAGTTGAGTCTCAAAACATTTCAAGGAAAAAGTCAAAACATGTCAATTTCTGTCCATCATAAAATGCTAACTTATCTGTCATATTCGATATTTTAATTGGATATCAGACAGATGGTTTGTTTCACCATTCTTACAAACATTATCACATATTATATGCTTTGAGTGGCCAAGTGCTCAAACAAATGCCAGCAATAGGAAGGTTTTATCAATGCCTTTTACAGGAGGATGTCAGGGTTTAAAGTTTGAACTTTTAGTCTTTTGCACTCAAAGTTCAAAATTCACACAATGTGAATTACATGTTATATTACATCTTGAAATGCCTTGACCGGTGAAGGCATTTCACGATGTAATAATTCACATGATGTGAATTTTTGAACTGTCTCTAGATGAGTCTTATTCAGCACTTGGTTACTGTTGAACATCCAGAGAGCTCATACAACCGGTTAACTAAGTGAAATACAATTAATTATCAAACCCAGAAAGCTTCCATTTATAAATCTCATTCCCATGAGCAAACACACTTGTGCTCTAAGCTCTAAACATCTTCCCATCCTCAAAAATACATACAGGCATCAAGGACATGGTGCAGTCTTGCTTTCCTGTCCACAGATGGGCCTCTGCCAATGCTGCACTCAAAAAAATCCAAATCACAGCAAAGTACATCATTGTTCTCACATATGCCATTATAACCACCACATGCTAGAATAATTGCTCACGCGTCCGCATGAGCTGAGGCTAGCAAAAAATATGTCTACGCCCATGAGCTACCTAATTCCATGATTATCCACATGCCAAAATCTTTTTTTCTGGCATGCACTCCCATAAATCTAATGCATTCAGCATCCACCATTCCAACTGTGCACAAACTTTCTTGCTTCCTACCTGCCAGTCTGCAACCCTATATGTTTATTTAGCTTCCTTTCCTAGATATATAATTGAATGGCTAATTACAGATCCCATCACGGACATCAAAGATGCCTTTGTCTTCCCCTGGAATGCTAGCAATCCAACATGAATTTCCAACAAAATAAGCTTTAGCTCATTTTCAGATTCCCTGTTCTGATACAGGGCCGATGCAAATGAAACATAAAAAGGCATTGAGTAATGGGTGGGTCAACTTTGGGAGTAGTACATCAAAGATAAGAACCAACCTTAACTGCTAGTTCACCAATTGCCCAGCATGCATTATTTGCCACTGCAATGGATTCCTTTAACTCAGAAGTGCCCTGGAGATATTTCATGTGGAACTTGAGGCAGCCAGAAAATAAATTACATCATTCTAAGTAGGGTTGGAGTGACAAATAAATTCCCAATACCAGTTGTTTGGCTGCAATGTTAAGGAAGTTGGACAAAGAGGGACGCAGATACATTGGACAAACCTGATCAAAGAGGTCATATATTGTTGTTAAATTCCATACCTAACTATAAAGATGAGAGCCAGAAAACTGTAACATTGATTTAAAGAAGAAATACTGAACACCCAGACTCACTCTTGCAAGATCTCCCACAAGCGCAAGAGCACTTTGCCGGATATCAGCAGCATCATCCACACAGCACTGCAGAAGTACATCACTCAAGTTGCTTTGTGAAACCTATAACATAGGTAGGATAAACATATAAGAATGACAAGTGCATATATAAGATACAAAACATCTTCAACACATTTTTATGCATAGTTTAAATTAGTAGAACAACTTCAACACATTTTTATGCATAGTTTAAATTAGTAGAACAACTATCCCACAAGGCAAATGCCCTAGCCCAAGTGCTTAAAAAGAGAATGGTACGATAGGGATAATAACAGCTGCAGTCCAAAATTATATTGGTTCTCCCACCAGGCCTTAAAGTTACTTATTATTCATATGATCAACTCCTAGTACTTTTAAACTCCCTCACTCTTAGTCCTGAGAAGAATTTCAGTTGGCAAAAGCACATTTCCATTATTCAGTGATAAAGATGCTTGTTGGGACCTGATTGGCTGATTATAAAAACTCATCATAATACTGCAGACTAATAGAAGTTTCAAAAAGGTAAATACCAAACTCTCAATCCCAACACCAAGACCTTCTGTAAGCCCTGAAAGTAAGTCCAAAGCGCAGACAATGAATTCTTTGTCATATTGGAATCCAGCAGATGTGGGATCAACCTGCAAATAGAATATACCAATAATCACATTTTAAAGCACAGAAAGTTCTCAGGCAAAACATTATAAGGTTCCCACTCACATCCCACCAATGCTAGGAGAAAATTGTTCATTAGCTCACATTAGATTACCGTTAAAACCATAATTGAAATGAATACAAAAATGAAACAAAAAAAATTGTCAGTTTCACGTAAAGACTAATGCAACTCCACGTTATTTGGCTGTATTACCAAGTAGAAAAAGGCAGCCCAAGCATAAATTTAGATTTGCTCACTTCAGTATGCCAGTTAAAATCAACAGAACTTTTGCCCTTGTATCCTACTACCAAAAGGACCCTTGTAGCTGTAATCGATAGAGCATTGTTGAAAATCATAAAATTCTGAAGACAAGAAAATCTTTGCATGTATTTTAGTTCTTCAAATAGCTAAAAGAATGACAACATGCTGCCCATAACAAATCCCACTTATAATAAAGATATTTACCCTCAATATATATCTGCAGCAAGTCATATATAAGTAAACAACTTGGAAGAGTAAACAAAACCTCATGCCCAAAAAAGATCTTCCTTGATATAGATCAGGAAAAAAGAAAAAAAAAAAAAAAAGAGCGTGAAAAGGTAAAGTTGTTTAATACAAAAAATAGTGCAACAAATAGTGGAGCAACAAGTGAGGAGAGACAGATAAGGAAAAAAAAATATAGACCTTTGCCAGTTGTTGTGACCGGATAATGTTTATGCACCTCTGAAATACTGGTCCAGCAAATTGAGAGAATCCAGTTCCTAGCGCCTGAACCATTAAAGCATAAAGGAAAGAAACAACAAGAAGAAAGACAAATTAGCACTCATGCTTTCTGAGATTTTTTAGGCAACATATAACCTTTTTGTTATCAATTGGAATTATGCATCAAAAAAAGAAATTATGACATGGCTTCAACTGACAGGACCTATCATAGGGAATTATAGCCCTAATACTTAATAAACAAACTGGCATATTAAAAAAATTCATTTACTTTTTGGCAGCATATTGTCTATGAGCCATTTCTCATCAACATATCTGATGTATATCACTCTAAATTTACACAGCTCTGCATACAAAAGTTTTGACAATTTGCTCCTCTTGACACCAAAACCTACTAATAATAACGTTGGCAAGTTGTATGAATCACACTGATTGCTGTTGATAAGGACTGCAACTAATGTTAGATAACCCATTAATCTTCCGAGATGCAACAACACTGCACTCCAGAAGCCTAAATGCAACATACCTGCGCTATAGATGTAAGGCACTCTAGCAGGGGGAAGAGATCTTTATCTGTGTCAGAAAGTTGCTGCCACTTTGCAATTAATGGAGGCATCAGAATCTCAAGATATTTGGGCTGCATATCAGATCATCAAGGAGGACAAAGTAGCAAAGATGTTATTGGTATAAAGATGCTCAATATAGCTCAGTATAGTATAAAAGGCTCTCCACCCTCCCGAAACAAAATTAAGAGGGGGGGGAGGAAGAGAGAGAAAATGAAAAGATAAAATGGCAAATCATACCTGATTGAGTACCTCTCCTACTCCATCTGCTAAAGTGCTAATAGCATCGTAAACAATTCGAAGATTTTTTCTCTGATAATAACAATAAGAATAAAGAAAGAAAGATGTAATTAGAGCATATTTTTCTGCCAAATCATAGGAAAATTATGATATGAAGTGCCCTAGTTTCAAAATCAAGTATGAAAGAGGTTAAAACAAACAATTGCATGGGTCGTAAAATGAAAGAAAACCTGATATCTTCCATAAGCCCACATTAGGTGCTGGAGAATAGTTTCCAAATAAGGTGCCAACTCTTCAGCAGCTTCCTATAATTAAATGTAGACCAATAGCTTAATATTAATATCAAGCATGCATATAGCGTTAATTCAATGGCTGCAGAAGAATTAATGCCGCAAAAGAAACCTCTTCCAGAGTAGCCAAAGCAGAACAAGCAGCCTCTTGCACCCGCTTGTTTGAGTCTAAAACCCTTCGCAGAAGACCCATAAGAACTTTGTTGAACTGTTCATTACCCTTTTGGTTACCAACACTCTGCAATGAAAATATCAAATTCTCAAACCAGAAGAATTTTCACAGCATCATCCAACAAAGCATTGCAAAGTTGTGGGAGTAGGGCAGAGACAAATAAGAAAAGAAAAGGAAAACTGTTTGCAATCTAATCTCACAAAATTAATTCTCTATACCTCAATGATAAATTTGCTGAAGCGAGAAAGTGTCCAACAGGTTATACTCCTAAGCAAAGGAAATTTATCATCTAAAATGGGGATGAGATATGCCACAATCTGCAAGCACAGATAGATGGTGATCATGACTTGACAGAATAAGAACACCAAAATAAAAGTAAAAGTAACAACAAATGATGGAGATATTATAATTACATCCAAATCCAACAATTTAGACTACAAAAAATGCATTAAACAAACCTGTCTGAAGACATTTTTTAAGTTCTAAATCATATGCTGAAGTAGTTAGTCAAGTTAAAGTCAGAAAAACTATACTATGAAATGTTAGAATGAAGATTCATGTTAAAAAGAATCAGAATTAAGGTTGAACTGAGGATAAAGGATCTACGTTAGAACTAAAAGTTGATAACATAAGCCTATAATTATACCGTTATTCATTTAGAAATAATGTACACAATTAACAATCAGTTGTACAGAAGTAACAAGAACTACCTGAGGCAAATGAGGATATAGACCTTCAATGCATCCCTCAGCTATAGCACCCAATGCTAAAACTGCTGCTTCCCTTTCCTTCCAGGTATCATCCTCAGAGATAGATAACTTGGCCTGGCTCAAGAAATAAAGATAGTTTTTCCTCGAAAGATTAAAGTTTAGGTGAATGCTGTTTTCACTGAAGAACTGAATTTGTTAAATTATAGCATACTCATTTCTCATCTTTACTTGCACAGGATATTAGGAAATTAATATTCTGCTTTCTAGCTCATAATGTGGCAAAAACCCATAGAAAAGGAAAAGGAATAAACATAAATGGAGGCCACAGAAGCTGTTCCATGTGTTATTTGTCCTACATATTATAGCAAATGGCAGCTCAATTTTTATTATAAAGATTGTCCTAATATATTGTTTCATTAATTGCTCTTCTCTGCAGCATACATTGTCCTTAATATTCAGCAACATCGTTTAGAACCATATGTTTTAGTGTTTGGGAAATTACCTCAACTAAAGGCATCAATGTTGAGAGAATATCCTCCCTGTAAACATTTGAAATAATATCCAGCCCTGCTGCACTGCATTTCCGCAAGTTCCATACATTCAGCCCATCATCATCCTGTTAGAAAACCCAAAGAGTCAATAGAAATTCTACATATTTTGCAAGTAACCACCCACCTAAGAATTTTTGAAGGATAATACGACCATTGCTACAAAAGTTTGTTTACTTGGTCCCTAAATTGTGAGAGAAAAAGGGAAAAGGAAAAGGACAAGAAAAAAGATTGATATGTGAAAGTTCTGTTGAAATCATACATCATCCTTCATATCATCAGATCCATGAAATCTAGATGAATGAAAGCGAGGCCTTATATCCTGCAGAGAAGGAATTTACCAAAATAAAGTGAGATGGTATACGAAAATATTCACACAGCCAAAATCGAACACAGAAAAAATGCACTAACCTGATCCCTGTCTGGAAGTGAGTCATCCTCCTGCAAATAAAGAAAATGAAGACAAATATACAATACAACAAACAACTATCAGGTATCAACAAAGCACAGTTCAACAAATACCAAACCAAACAATAAGATTACCTCAGCATCAATAAGAGATTCATCATCATCAGCATAAGCCATATTTGACAGCAAAATCTAAGAATAAGAGACCTAAGCATCAGAAAATTGACTAGCAAATAACGGGTCAAGAATTCAACAACAGATCATTGAACTATACTGGAATTAGATGCTGCAAGAACTCTCTTAGAAGTTCAGGGTTTAATTGAGCTTCGCAGTATGCCGACCTGACAGCAGAAGCAAACATTGCCAAGAATGTAAACACTCATAATCAGAAAATGGGGAGTAAGGGTTTCAGAAAAATCTTCAAGAATATACTTTTTCAAGAATAACAAGCAGATTATCTCAATTCCATACAATCTCCATGTAAAGCATAACTAAAAAGAACTGTGACAAGCAAAGTAGAAATAAGGAACAAAAACTTATGTTTCACAGAGCACAGCATTAAGTTCCATCTTTTTTATGACATGAAATGATCAGCACCTTTAGATTTACTACTAAAACTTCCAACTGTTGACTTAAAAATCATCGGCTGATAAGTTGTTGTATGGATAAAGAATCAATTTGCAATTGGGAAATGTACTAAACAATAGATTAAAGACATTTCATAGTACGATAATACTTAAATTCCTATTTTATCCACAGTGTTATTGGTCATCTTATTCTGAATCCAGAAATATACCCACATCCATATAAGACACACTAAGAACAAGGCTACCTTAGTTTTCTTCTATAACAAAAAACTTTTGAAAGATATGGACATATTACTAGAGAATGTAACTGATATTATGAATAATGAGAGCCAACTCTCTCTTCCTAAGAAGACACATCGTAGCTCTTATATCTAAAAGATCAATACTCGTCAATTTATCATCCATTTACACAAATACATTGTAAAGCTTCGGCTATCCACTAAATCATTCATAAAAGAGTGCAATATGAAGGGAATACCAAAATTCACAGGCTTCAAGAGCAACCTCATCATCAGTATCCTTGTTTGCTTGCAACATAAACTCAATGATATTTCTCATATGTGGCTGCCATGGATGATAAAAATGAGTATACAAACTAGCATTGCTAATAGAAGAAAAAAGAAAAGAAAAGAAAAATAAAAAGAATCACATAACAAAATAAAAGGAAAGAATAAATTAATTATTTCATTTGAGGTACGTAGATAAATGACTCCGAAGCATCTTTTAGGAATTATAAAAAGGTGCATCTTGAAACACATTTCAAACCTTATAACTTGATGGTAACAGCTGCAAAATCAAAAATAGAGAAGGGAATAACAAACTAGTACGAAACAAAGTATGGTGTTCACCTCCAAGAAAGTAGGATTAACTTCGATGAGTTGAACAAAAGCTGAACAAACCTGTTCAGAACAATAAATTTAGTGATGAAAAATACCTAAACAATCATGTCAACAATAACTTGCATTCCCCAATGTTTGAGATTGCAAGTGTAATAAGATACTCCCAAATGGATCATCTGGTCCAACTAAACAGGAATACAAATTTTACAGAATAATTATAAGGCACTGAAAAACATAAAAGAGAAGTAAGGAACAGCCAAACACCAAACTTTCAATAAATTACATTATATGGTCACACAGAAAATGAGATCTGTTGTGGTACACTTATTGATGGGAATGAAATTGCAAATAGATCTAACATGTATTGTTAGATATTGTCACATGCATAATAAGCTGTATAAATGCACGAGGAAGCTACTTACCAATTTTCGAACCTCTGCACTAGGATCACGAGAAAGGACAAACAAGCCATGAAGGAACCGATCTATGGAGAGATAAAGAGCCTATATGCCCACAAGAAAAGAGAGACAGCATTCTTACTGAAAACTCAATAAATGTTTAATTAACAAGAAGCAAGAGTACATAGATTCTTACTGTGGGCATCAACATAATAAATTGATTTATTGCTCCTAGAGATAGCTTCCTCAGATAGGCATGTGGTGACTGGAAAAACTGATTTCAGAGGAAACATATTGAAAGAATTAGGTGCAAAGAGCACAGAAAAGACTTCGATGTCCAAAGGGATATCGAACAGAAGATAGATTTCCACCAGTAACTAAATAAATAGATAACTGAATAATCTGCTTCATTCACCTGGAATAATCTGGGCAGGAATAAATCAAAAGGGTGTCCATCTAAGCCAGGTACATCTGAATCTAGCTCTTGTGGAACATCTTCACATATCTGAAAATCCATAAATATTGGACAAGGACATAAGAAAGAAACGACAAATTTTTCTGTCTTAATATATAATTTCCCACTAAACTTGGCACAAAAAAAAATTTTTTACACGCTTAAATTTTATAGGTGTCCTATGACATGCTTGAACTTAAACTTTGCAAAAATAACCTATCATCCCGTTAAACTTAGCAAAAGTGTACCCATATTCCCTTGAAAAAATTAATATGTCAAAATTCTTACTTGCTACAACGTATCATTTAAGGAGGTAATAGGTGTTCTTTTATCAAGTTTAAGGGGATGATAATTTATTAAATATAGATGTATTATAGATAATCAAAAAAGACAAGGTATGTAAAAAGATATTTTTAACCAAGTTCAGAGGTGAAAATATGTATCATCCTTTTTTTTCTTTTGGCTCTTCAATATTTCTAGAAAAATAGGGAACAGAACACATAATTCGGCATTTCATAGTCCTCATCATTTTCATTTCATTCTAAATTAGTTTCAATTGCACCTTAGATAATGCATCCATGGCACCTTCCATATGGTTGATATCATTGCTGTCCAAACACTGGATAAGAGCTTGCAACAGGTCTGGCCAACCAAGAATTCGTCCTTGTTGAACAATAACACTGATTATTGACCCAACCGTGGTCCTAATATGCTTATCTGCCGCTCCTAAACAAGGTAACAGTTCTGATTTTATATATTGTTGATATGAAGGATCCAAGGAATCAAAAGCACTTCTTAGATTATTTTTCAACAATAGACCAGCAGCCTGTCGAATTTCAACCTGTGTTCCCTGTTTAGAAAGCAAACAAAATGGCCAAACTGTCAACTAAGATGCGGCACTCAAATTTAAAGACCTACAAAGTTCACGATTAGGGATTCTAAATGTCTAAAATTCATTCTTTGAGCATTAAGTGAGGAAATTAGTCAAGATTGTACAGCAAATGAGTTCATTTTAATAGAAGCCTTAAGTACAGCATTTAGAATTTCAGTCTTGGATTCAACATCATTAGTTTGGGATTTTGATACAAAGAATTCGATTCCACTGTCCCCTAAAGTCACCTACTATACATGCATAGACTTAGGAACCTTATCAAACCACCTTGTAACTAGAAAGAAACAAAAATAAAAAGCATATAATGGACTGAAATTATGATATGTAAACAAGACAGCTCAATGGAAAAGGAGAAAAAAAGAAGGAAGAAGCATGGGCGAGAAAACAGCCTAGACTAAGAGACAACTTTGAGACCAGATTCTAAACATTATACTTATTTCCCGTGTTCCAACTCACTGAATAAACACAGTGTGCAAATTCACATGATGTGTTCTATAATCTAATGGTTCGCAACATCAAAACCATTCGTAAATGAAACCCATAAAAGACAAACTTTAAAATCTATCAACGATATCTTGAAGTTCAAAGAGACGCTCTTAAAACTAAATCCATCTTTGGACATATATCTAAAATCCTGCAAAAGGCCAAGTGCAAAAAAAATACATGTCTTACAAATAAATCAAATTTATCATTATCGATATAACATCTTGAAGAGTACAAACTGCCATTCTTTCATTTTTCTTTTCATGTGATCCAGGAATGAAATAGCAAATTGCCTTCTTCTTTCAATTTAAAGATTTAAAACGAGTAAATTCTGACCAAAATATGAGATAAATCGTATTTATATTAATACTAACTTCTTAACCAGTTTTTCCATTGATTGATTACAGAATTTCGAAAATTTTTATCTTTTCATTTTAATTCAGAATTAAATAGCCCTTGGGCTTTAAAATAATCCTTTATATCATTCTTGAGAAAAAGGCCATGTTTCTCGAGAATGCCTGCATAATTCCTTTCAGCTCAACGTTAAATGTAGATAAACGTCAATTATCCAAAAATTAGCATCAAGAAATAATGAATGACCATGGCCTATAAATTTAGCT
Source organism: Hura crepitans (assembly GCA_948208565.1). Taxonomy (NCBI): domain Eukaryota; kingdom Viridiplantae; phylum Streptophyta; class Magnoliopsida; order Malpighiales; family Euphorbiaceae; genus Hura; species Hura crepitans. The sequence goes on from CANXYI011074888.1 coordinate 10,206, forward strand.
AGCGCAACAATCTTTAACTGAAAAAAGGTGAATATTAACAATATAATTAACAAACCCCTAGCTGCAGAGCGACTTAGATAACTTATGTGCTATTGAAAAGATCAGGGCAAAGAGACGGCACCTGAGCGCGGGCAAAAATAAATGCGAGATAGTTATTGAAATCGGGGAATTGTGAATAGTGCTGAAGCTGCTGCCAAATAGGAGACTTATCGGAAGTAGGCGAAATTTGCTGTTCCAAAAGAAAACATATCTCCCTTATACCTTCTTCCTTCGGTTGCCATACAACTTGAGTCGCCATTTTCAACGAGCTAGTGAATTAGAGGACGAAGGAACGAAGTTGAAGACGACTTAATAAGCGGAAGAAGTCGATCAAAAGGGCCGACTGCGAGGAGAACACTTGTGAGACGAATTTCCAATTTTCGCAGCGATTCCCCTGATTTTTAAAATTATTCACAATTAGCCCTTGTTTTTTTCCTGTTTTCCAACCTTCGCAGCTGCAGAATTGAACACTGAAGTTTTCTTAGTACCCTGCCAGCTAGACTCGACTTAAAAATAAAAAATTAAAAAAAAAAATTTCACGTCGGTTCACCTTTTTTTTTTTCCAAGAATAACCTAGATATATTTTTAATTTGAATTTGCACGAATTATAAAAAAAATTACATAAATATAGATTAATTATTTCTTACGTTCTACAAAAGAATATTATTTCAAAGTTTACAAGGATTTAAAAATGAAATTAACCAATATAACTTGGACTATAAATTTTAAAATCTTTTTAGCCTATGTTTATTCCGCAGAAAGAAAATAAATTAATTTTACTTTGACTTTGTTGTTTGTCACAAAGTAAACCTAAAGAAATGAGATTAAATTAGATTTTTCAATTTTCTTTCGAATGCCTAAAATATTTCTCTCGGTTTAGGAGATAAATGGAGGAGAAATTGAGGTTGAGAGTATGTGTAATAAGAACAACAATAATTATATCCTCATTTTCCTTTTCTTTATTTTTAATTTTAAATGGTTTAAATATAAAAATGCATTATTTTACTCTATATTTTATTTAAATGATAAAAACTTTCTTTTGTTAAAGTAAATTTCATGTCTCTAATAGCTTACTTCCAACCAAATAAAGCCTTAAAATTTCTAAACTAATTAAAAATATAATACAATACACAAAATAATATTTATCCCATTTTTCGTTCATTAGCCCGACTTATTTGATTATGAAAAAAAAAGTTTATTCTCGTAACATGTTTAATAACTTTTTATCTATGTTTTAAATTTAACAATACATTAATTAATAAATATAATTAATATTTTTAATGTATTAAATATAGACATGCTAGGATAATTATACACTTCAGTAAACTAACTTGTAATTAAAAGCAAACGAAAAAGAACAAAAATTATCTTCAAACAATGAAATATAACTTGTTGCCAAAAGAGAAAAGGGACACAAAGCAGTAGCTTTTATTTAAAAAGAAAAATATATTGAGTTATGAATACTTGTATATGAATAAAATTTTTAATTTAAGTATTATGAATAAAAATTAATCGATTCGATTTAAATTTAAAAAGAAAAACTGTTGAGTTTAAGGGCTTCAAATTGTTGATAATTGTGGCAAAAAGAAATCTCTTTTTCTTTTTTTTTTTTCGAAAAGCAAAAAGAGTTCAAATTAAAAGTCCATAAAGGCGACTTTGTTCATGATTTTGGCCATCAGCCAAATGATTGCCTTCTGTTCGCGTGGAATAGTTTTTAGTTTTCCGTAAATATTAAAATAAGAAAGTGTATGATTTGATTTTATTATAATCAATTTAAAATAATTAAAAAATCATACTTTGTACAAACTTTAAATTAAAAAAATATCAAAATTTATTATAATCATTTTAAATTTAAAATAAATACATAAAATAAGAAAGTTTTTGATTTAAAATAATGTAAATTATCATATTTTGATTAACCAAACCGAATATCGAACTAAAACAATTTGACTATAACTAAATTGCACTCTAAAACTAATTTGCTATCACTAAAATGTAGAGGTACGTGATAAGAAGAATTATAAAACACGATATTTTCATATCGATAGCACGTGCAATAATAAGAAAATAGTGGAGTTAGCAAGCCTTCCAACAATCAAACCAATACATTTTTAGTGCAACAACGATTTATTGAGTATTTATATCTATCTATTTTGATATCAGTTACTTTCATAGAATAATAAAGAAAATATTATTTTGAATGCGAGCGAGTTACTACATTGGACTTATATAATGAATTGCCCCGCTTCAAAAAATAAGTGTATTTTTTTCATATAAAACGGTTCGATTTGTTAATTAAATTAGATTTATTCAACGAATCAAGTCTTTTAAGAAATTAGATTTGTATAGAACTGTATCTCATATTAGAATTAAATTTCCTATTAAAGTTAGCTTATTGAAAAGAATTCTAAATTGATTTCAAAATATTGCTGTCGGGCTAAAATTAGAAGAATATTGCTAGTACTCTTCTAAAATTGAAGCAATATTATCACAGCTAAGTATTTTGATTAATTTAATAATTGCTTTATTCATCTAACTCGATGATATGGTAAATTTGCACATGAGATAGTCGTACGCAATTCTCACCGCACGATTAAAGAACGCTTAACTCTTAAAGTATGTTTAAATAATTTAAATTTTCAACGATAAATTTATTTTGATGAACATAAAAAAATACAATTTATTGATATTTTAAAGTTTAAATTTTTATGTTATCACGTCATGCGAGTTACATGTAAATCATTATGTATATAAATGTTGTTATAAATTGGTTGATAAAAGAAGTTAAATTTGACATCGCGTTTAAGCGTGGACCACAATAATTTAACTTTGAAAATATAATCAAAATTTTAAAATCTATTTTGATGAATATGAAAAATTATGTTATATATATATATATGAACTCTTGTTTAATCATGCTACTCGGGTCGCATGTAATTAAATGTATAAATATTATCACCGCATTAAGTTAACAAAAGAAAGTTGTCAAATTTAACAAAACATTTAGGTGTTAATAACATTAATCTATTTTTAAAATATTGAAACACTATTCTTCAATTTTAAAAATATAAAAATAATATTACTCCAAATGAAAAATATATTACATTTAAAAAAAAAAAGACAATAATATATTTTTATGTAAATAATTTAAATATAAAATTTTGTTATAGACATATAAATTCTTACTTCTTATAGCATTAAGAGGCCACAATAGTAATTATATGGAAGCTATTTAATTTCAATGATAATACATTCGTTTTGTGGTCTTTGTTGTTTGTCAAAGACATTTGGTTTGTATTGTAATTTCTCGTGGGTCCATTGCTGCTATTAATCTCCCGTAAATATCCTCATAACTTTACCAATTAACTTTCCCAAATTGATTCTCTTGGTTTGTAAATTATCCCAACCAACTATTTTCTTTCTCTCTTTTCCACACACATAGTTTTCAAGAGTGAATACAGAATTGAAGTACCATCACCTCAAGCGCATTAATCATTTTAACTATAAATCATTCCTATTATTGCCAAAGACGGATATACAAAATTCCAACCCTAACACACCAAATTACAATATCCAAAGAACATTCTTTTCCATCAAAAATTGCTTTTCCTGGTTTTGAAATATATTTTTTCCATTTTTAAAGTTATTAGATATTCTTTTATAAAATATATATTTTTCTTTTGGACAGCGAGATTAGCCCAAATTTAGGCAACATATCTACAGGGATATCGACCCCCCTTCCACGTTCCCTGAAAAAATTAATCAAAATGGCTGACTTCTGACCAAGTCCAACTGTCAAACCTTGTGCCGCCCACCCGCAGGAGAGACCGATAACAGAAACTGCGAGCTTATGAAATGACAGAGAAACCCCTTGACTATCTTACGAATATAACTTACGGAACCGCAAGAAAATTAAGTCGAGGGATAATTCAGTCAGAACATTATCCTATTTTTTTTAAATATAACCCGGCGCAGTCTGAAATACAGCGGGCGGTCCTAAAACCGCCATCATCTGCACCATCAAACTCCCGCTCTTCTCCTCTGGTCGAGACCTTCGTCGACAGCTCACCCATTGACTTACGAATTGAAAGATATATAAATTCGATTTCGAATTAGTGTGTATAGATATATAATTTTTGTTTTCCTTTTTGGTATTTTTTGGTTGATTAATTAGGTTTTTGAAACCGAAATGGTTAAAATTAAGCACTCTAGGTTTCAAGCAAAGAAATGGCCCGCATTCAAGCTGGTATTGACGATGCTATTTATGCTAACGCTGGGTCTGTTGATGCTTTTGGCCATGGGTCTCTTCTCCCTTCCCATGAGCAGCGATGATTCCCCTCCTAATGATCTCACTACTTCCTATCGGCGTATGGCTGTTGAAAGGTATTTGTGTGTTTCTCTTTTTATTCTTTTGCATGTATTTAGTCGTTTTCTATTGTCTAACAATTGCCGAATTTATTGTGACTTGATTATCACTTATGTTCTTTCGGTGGTTCTTGATTCAGGGAAAGTGATGGATTGGGAAAGAGAGGAGAGCAGTGGACTGAAATTCTTTCTTGGGAGCCGCGAGCATTTCTCTATCACAATTTCTTGGTTTGTTTCTCAAATTTTGACTATCTGTACTAGTTTTTATGGGGTGTTTATTTTATAGTAGGAAATCAAGGGGCATGCTTGAGTTTTGTGATTATGGCATATTATTTCCTGTGCAATTTTAGCGTAAGAAAACTGGTATTATGCATATTGACCTCTGATGCAATATAGTGTTGATGGACCGGTAAAACGTAACGTACTCGAAATTTATGCAGATCTTCTAGCTTAATGTTATCAAGAATGATATTTATTAATTCTTTTGATGCCTTGATGCGTTGAGTGGTAGGGATGATACCTTGAAATTTCTACACTTAGGACTTACAGGACACCAAATTAAAAAAAAAAAAAATGAACTGCAAATTTCGCTCCCTAAGAAGTAAATTCCTTTTATTGTGATTCTCAGGTTCTGTGTTTTCTGCCATTTAAGTTGTTTTGGCTTGATATTTCTACTTTGCTTTACCAGTGAACAACTGAGTTTAATGAGGAAGTTATGTCATGTACCAAAAAATGTGATTAGCTTATGTGTTCTTGATATAAAATGTGGTCCTTGCTGTCATTCAAAAGTTTGATCTTGGATGTTTATTTATTGAGCAGTCTAAAGAAGAGTGTGAGTACCTAAGAGCTATGGCCAAACCACATATGGTGAAGTCAACAGTGGTAGACAGCAAGACTGGAAAAAGTAAAGATAGCAGGTACAAGTTCTTATTTTCCTTGTCTGCTCTTTTTGTGGAACAGGTGGTTATGTGGGGGGAGGGGGCTGTATAGTCTTCTTAATTTTGTGTTGCATCTTAACTCGTAGAAATTTAATTGCAGGGTGCGCACAAGTTCTGGAATGTTCCTGAGGAGAGGAAGAGATAAAATTATTAGGGATATTGAAAAGAGGATAGCAGACTTCTCTTTCATCCCTGTAGGTATGGGACTCAAAAATTTTTGAAAATTTTCTTAATTGGGCTGGCAATCTTATTTTACAGTTCGATTAGGGTGCTGACTAGAAATTGATGTTAGAGGGCTGGATTTGTAAGTTCCATTTACCTTCTGCATCTAAAATATTTTGTTAAACGAGTGATTTGTTTTCTTTTTACCATAGAAAATGATTTAAACTTGGCAAACTATCTTTAGTAGCTTTTCCAAGGGCCGGTTGTGGGCGAATTGCCTTCTTGAATCTCCTCCCCAAACACTTCCATCTTACATTTTCACTATATTTACATGCTGTCTGCATGGCCTTACTCCTCTATACTTTTTCTATTGCCTTCAGCGAAGGCTGTTAATGGTCCAAAAGTATTTTGAATATACTAGCTTCTGGTTTCATTTTTTCTGAATTATGATCTCGTTGTTGAGATATAATCTTGGAATAACTTGTAGTTACGATGGTAGAGGCTCTCAATAGCTCCCAAGGCAACCAGGGATCAATATTCCACTCCATCTGCTCCTTATATTAAGAGAGAGAGAGAGAGAGAGAGAGAGATCTAATCTTGCATCAAGACTTTGTTTTTCACTTGGAGGACCATTGAAGAGGATATCTACAGAGGGTGCATGTGCATGATGTATCATTTGCTGTGCAACATCATTTTATTTGCTGTTTCTTGGTGTTCTAAACTATTACCGGTTGCTTGGATTCTTAAATTAAATTCTTTTTAAACTTTGACTTGCAGACCATGGGGAAGGACTTCAAGTTCTTCACTATGAAGTTGGACAGAAATATGAGGCTCACTATGATTATTTTCTCGATGAGTTCAATACTAAGAATGGGGGCCAACGGACAGCAACTGTTCTTATGTATCTGTAAGGATGCCCCTCCTTGATGGCATCACACTTAAGTGGTGTTTTCATGCATCTGTTTAATTCTTACGTGTTTCCTTTTCTTCTGTTTTCCCTTTATTGGTGCAGGTCTGATGTTGAAGAAGGGGGTGAGACAGTGTTTCCTGCTGTTAAGGCAAACATCAGTACGGTGCCATGGTGGAATGAGTTGTCCGAATGTGGCAAACAGGGCCTTTCGGTGAAACCAAAAATGGGTAATGCGTTGCTGTTTTGGAGCACGAGGCCTGATGCTACCCTAGATCCTTCAAGTTTACACGGTCAGTAATTTTTCAATTAACATGGTTGGCAGCTTTTACTGAGATTGTTGAATGATTATAATGTTTTCTTAACATTCTAGATGAAACAATTTGGTCCTGGTTTATGCTATATTGGCAGGATGAAAAGTTTAACTTCTTAGTAAAAGATTAATATTTAGGACCTCAAATCATCTCATAACTTTAGCGGGTTTTAATCTTCCTCGTTGTTAAATTTATCTCATGCTTTATTTCAGGTAGTTGCCCTGTGATTAGAGGGAACAAGTGGTCAGCTACAAAATGGATGCATCTCGGGGAGTATAATGTTTGAGCCAGCATTAGCAAAGGTACTTTCTACTGCCTAAAATAATAGTTGATGTTATTTGAAGACGTTATTTGTTTTCACTTTTACAGATATGTTCTTTGTTTTTTGTTATTTGATCTTTCCAGTCGTCCTTAATTTTGTTTAGAGAAGGGAAATTCAAAATTATTTTCAGTTTGTTGAAGATTTATAGCTGTGGCAACCTCGCAAAAGAATATGCAACAGCAGTGTGAATGAAATTTAATGTGTTGAACAGTGTTAACTTGTTTATTTTGAAAACAATGATGTTTGGATTAGATGAAAATTAAAACGCAACTTGTGGTTTATACGATGAAGTCTTTTCACTATGTTGTTCCTAAACTGTTTGACGTGGACAGTCATAAATAATGATACTAAAACTGTTTCATCAGAATAATGTATCGATGTATGTTTTTGCTATACCTTTTTCTTTAATCTCCTTCTCCCAGGATAATACATGCATCAAGCGAGACGTTGTTGATGGGAATGGTGAATGATGATAGAACTCCGGAGTCCGGACACTTATGATGGCGGTGTTTCCCTTGTAGACTGTATACAAAAGTTTTATAACTTAGGCTAAATGATTTTTCTTTTATTTTATTTTTTGGATAAATTTATGGCCCCTTTTATCTTTCTAACTTCGTGGACTTCTATAGTCCTGAGAGATGTATTCCTGTTCCTGTAATTACAAATAGGAAAGTGTAAACAGACAGAATAATCCTCCGAATACAAGTTTTTTTTTTGGGAAGCATCCTCTGAATATAAGTTAAATTGATTTTTCCTCAGCTGGGCTGCCTACATAGTTTTTCAGTAGTTTCTTCAATCAGTCAGGTGCATGCACCATCTCCTATTCTATGGAACTAATGGGGTCCTGAACAAGTTCATTTTCAATTGAGCAACTTGAATTGGGGTCCTGATAGGGCTGGACAGTGGACGACTGGACGCTCCGCTTGGCTCCGAATAAGCATACACAGAAGCCCAAGGGGAGTTTTTTATTTTTTGGTATGTATTAAGGAAATTTAGTTATTATAATTTAATTAATGTATTTTTATTAATATGTTTTTATTTTAATAAGAGGTATATTAGTGATTTAAAAAATGATAATTTGTATTTGTTATTATTAGACACATTAAATAATGATATATTAGAAATTTAATAGTATAACCATGGTTTTTTTTTTTAAAAAATGTAATATATTTTAAAACAAAAGAAAAAAGTGGGAGTATGTTCTTAAGACGGAGGGAGTACTTATTTTCAAGTTGAATCTAGAAGGAGGGGCTTTCTACCTATGCTATTCAATTAAAAGTTTATATCAGCAGTTTGTCGCATGAATTTAATTTAATAAGTGAATATAAAGAAAAAAAAAGTTGGAAAATTTTGGGTCAATCTCGAACTTGTTTTTCTTGTTAAATAAATCCATTTTATAATATTTTTCTCCTTGCCAACCTCGAGCTCTCTGGCTATCGCGCTTTTTGTTTTTTTAATATTTCTGATCTATTAATTATTAATTTAAAAAAAAAAGAGAGGAGTGAACAGTAGATTTATCTCGTTCTTGACATCAATTAGGGTGTTTTCACAGCTATCATTGTATGCAGTACATATACAGTAACTTTCATTCTATTAACTAACACATACAATCCAAAATTTAGAGCCTACTTCGATTCACACAATATTAATGATAAGCGCGTAGATCTAAACAATTAAATTCGGGCTCCGAAATTATTATTGTATGTTTTTGTCATCATAAGATTCGGAAATTGGAAGTACAGTAATTATTGACGTGGCTTTTCCTTCGTAAAAGGAAGAAATTAATGGCAAACGTGCGGAAAGAAAAAAAAAAAAAAGAAAGAATAAAAACAAAACACGTTATCAATGTCCTACCGGTGTCGCGAGGCCACATGTACATATCAAGGACCTTCCCCGCACTTTCCTTTCCGTTCTTTCCCTTGCAAATTTGCAATTATTGTGAAACCGCGATTTCTCAACGGACCTCTGCCAAAAGAATGCCGGTATCATCTCATTTTTATTCGAAACTCAGTTAAGTCAAATTGATATGTAGACAGCAAAACAATACTATTCCCTTATTCCCGTCTATAGTTTTATGGTCAACATGCTCTACGCTCTCCAGTTACTGCACGGAAGTGGATAGCGAATAGCAATCAATGACGGGCTGCCACTCACAGTGAGCGAAGCGTGACTGGTCCCGGATAGAAAGCGAACCGGACTGAGTTCGTTTGTTGATAAAATAATTTTCCAATTTCATGCCACTTCGGTTGGACTGAAGCCCTCACACTTCTCTTCGATTACCTGTACGTGCTTCATCTTACCAGATCTACCCCTTCAATCTTTTCTTTTTTAATTTCACGTCCCTTAGCTCATTACTTTCTTTATCGTTTTCTACTTAAATTTGCCGCTTAAGACTTCAACTCCGTTTTTTGGATCTTTGAATTCCTTCATTTATGTGATTTCAGCGTCGGATAATAAAGATTTCTCTGGGTTTTAGTATCGATCATTTTAGACTTGCTTGAAAGATGGGACCGTCAGAGAAGAGCTTTGAAATGGATGAGGGAACTCTTGAGATTGGCATGGGTTGGTTTTTTTTTTTTCCCTCTTTCATGTCCTTCAAATAAGCTGCTCATTTGTAATATTTTGAATTTTTTCGATTTAACATTTTCTTGAAGTCTGATATGGATTTTAGTTATATAGGGTATTCATCATATGGTATTCCCTTTGCAGAGTATAGAACTGTCTCCGGGGTTGCCGGGCCACTGGTCATTCTCGACAAAGTCAAGGTTGATCTTCTTATTTGGCGTTTTTTACTTTGATCGTGGTGTTTGACGTTGTATGAAATTTGTGGTACCATAACCTTCGGGATGTTTCAGGGTCCAAAATACCAAGAGATTGTCAATATTCGGCTGGGAGATGGAACTACTCGGCGTGGTCAGGTCTTAGAAGTTGATGGGGAGAAAGCTGTTGTGCAGGTCTGTTATTTGCTAACCCTGTGTTTATTTTTGCATGAATATGAAAAAGATTGTTATTCATCATGTATTTATCATTGTGTTTTATTGCTTTACTGTTTCTTTTCTTCTTTCTACCATAACAGAAAGTACCAGAAGCATCGAACAAGCTTTCTCCTTTCCCTATATAAAATTCAGTAGTCAATAGAGCATGGTCTCAACTAAGATAGCAACTTTAATCTTTACGTTTTACCATGACTTATAACGCAATTTCTTTAGATTTGAGTGTAATTTGCACCAAAATCACGGGCGTTTCTCAAAACTTAACTTATTTGAGTGTTGCCTGAGCAATGTGCTGAAAGAAAATCTAGAAAGATGGGATCCAATCTTAGATGGCCTCGACTTACAGTTGCTCTTCTTCTAATGATCCCATCTCATATTTTGGGTCATTTTTCTTTTTCCCTATCAACTGTTTTCCTACTTTTCTTATCAATCAATTTTTGCATTTAAATTTGTATTTTGCACTTGTATCTAGGCTTCAGTTGCTAAATTTTCAGTGCTGCATCCTTGGGCGAGAGTGCATAAATCAATAGCTGTTGAAACATCAGTAGCCTAGCCTGTAAAATGGCTGGCTGCTTACCTATTGATTGCATATGCAATTCTATGAGCTTAGATTAGCCTAGCTTATTATTGGAAAGAGGGCAAAGAATGATTGAGGGCGGGGATTATTCTATTTGTATGTGAGCTTCAAGTTTAATTCGTTTGCCTTTCACGTAGAATAAAGTTCATTCTTTCCATCTTTTCGTGGACATGTTTTGTGCTTTATGCAGTGGCAAAAGCCACGTTTTTATGCTCTAGAATCAAGTATAGAGTTCAATGTCTTCTTTTTTTTATGTACAAATCTCAAATTTTCAGTAAAATGATATTTTTCCTTTCTTAATCCTCATCCCATGCATGGGATGAGAATTAACAAAGGCTCCCTTGCTGTTGTGTAATCCTTATCCCTGTGTGTACATTTTCTATCCTTGTACTGGTAGAAATTTGATAAACTTATTGGTCTTTGTAGAAAGGCAGGGCTTATGTCTAATCTCCTTCTCTTTCTGAGTGAAGCCTTCTACTGAACACTGAGCTTTTCCATTCACTCTAGACAACTGAAGTTGATCGTTTCCTTTCATTTAACATCATGATGATTGACTTGGATTTATTTACCCTATCAGGCTAGAGGAGCCACTCCGTTCTCTGATGTCTGTTTTTCTCTGTCTGCAGGTTTTTGAAGGAACATCTGGTATTGACAACAAATTCACGACAGTGCAGTTCACAGGAGAGGTACAGATTTTTTTTGTTCTTCCATTTTGGATTTTTAGTTTTGTAGATTGATTTGGACCTTCAACTGTTTGTCAAAATACACCAGTAATATGATAGAAGTTTGGAAAACCCACATTATCAGTTGTTTGTTCGGTGCATGCATTAATGGTATTCCTGGAATCATGATTTAAGAGTTTTTTTGGGACACATTTGAATTTGATTGAATTAAATAAGATTTGTGGCTAAAGTTTTTTTTTTTTTCTTATGATTTATTCTGAAAATGAGAAGTATTCTATTTCTTTGAACTGAAAAAATTTGAATTTAATAGCAGATACTGGGACTGAACTTTCATAACTTCGTTTCTGTCTTGTAATTCATTAATTTAGGATTTTTGAAAGAGAAAAGCTGACTTCATTCTTCCGAATTAAATGTTTGGGATTTCTATATATAGCCATGGTTTCTCTGATTTTCAAACGTGTTGCATCACAACATACATTTTGATACCATTATGACCCTTTAATGATTGGAATTTGTGTAGGTTTTGAAAACACCTGTATCATTGGATATGCTTGGGCGCATATTTAATGGTTCTGGAAAACCCATTGATAACGGTCCACCAATTCTGCCTGAGGCTTACCTAGACATTTCTGGTAAGAATGTTGTGGATATTGTGATATTTGTTTTATTAGTGGATGCTGGAAGTTGTATTTTGTTTTATTTTTCCGGATATAAGTACAGACCTTTTGGCTTGCTTTTCTCAGGTAGCTCCATCAACCCCAGTGAGAGAACCTATCCTGAAGAGATGATACAGACAGGAATCTCTACCATTGATGTCATGAATTCTATTGCTCGTGGTCAGAAGATTCCACTTTTTTCTGCTGCTGGTCTTCCTCATAATGAAATAGCTGCTCAGATTTGTCGCCAAGCAGGTCTTGTGAAGAGGCTCGAAAAATCTGGAAATCTCTTGGAGGTATATTTTGTTTGCTGGCGCTGATAAACGAGTATTCATGAATTCAAAAAATGCCCAAGGAGGTCAATTTTTTTCTGCTTTGTTCAGTCGAGACTGTTTATTTGAATCAATTTGCAGTCAACCTCCATGTTAATGTTTTTTAAGGCATTCCAGAAGCAGCAGCTTAAAGTCACATTTACCCTCTCCTCTAAAATATCAAATATTTGCATCTCAATGATGAAAAAGTCACTAATGGGTAGAACTTCTGAGAAATAGTATAGTAATATGGCAAGGAAAAATTGTTAGTGTGTTGATTATACAATTGCTTGTTTGTGCAATTTCCCCTTTTCTTATTGGAATCGGGGCATAAGTTGCATATGCTTCATTTTGTATTTGTATTTCCTTTAAGTGAATTTGAGAAGCACATAATTATTCTACCCTGTGTCACAATTTGTTTGTAGGATGAAGAAGAGGACAATTTTGCCATTGTTTTTGCAGCCATGGGTGTAAATATGGAGACAGCCCAATTTTTCAAGCGTGATTTTGAGGAAAATGGATCAATGGAGAGAGTGACCCTTTTCTTGAACTTGGTAACTTAATCTATATTTATCTCTGGTCCTTCCTTTGCTATCGATGCCATCCCCTCTTTTGCTTTATTAAATAGTTGTTTCTACAAATATTCCTATGCACTATGAATTGGTTACAATTTGGCATGCTGTTTTGCAGGCCAATGATCCCACCATTGAGAGAATCATCACTCCACGAATTGCCCTGACAACTGCAGAATATTTGGCCTACGAATGTGGGAAGCATGTTCTAGTTATTCTTACTGATATGAGTTCTTATGCTGATGCTCTTCGTGAGGTATTGAATTGTATCTCATCAAGCTTTCTAGACACATTATAAACTTCTTTTCTGTATTATCTGGCGGAGAAACATCCTTTAAACTTTAAAATTAACATATCTTGCAACATTTGGACCATGCATTTTTCTCAGTTTTTTATCCATTTTACATCAGATGTTTTCGAATTGATTGATGTGGTTTACTACTGTCAACTCTGATTTCAGGTATCTGCTGCCAGAGAGGAGGTGCCTGGAAGGCGTGGATATCCGGGATACATGTATACCGATCTGGCAACAATCTATGAGCGTGCTGGGCGTATTGAAGGGCGAAAGGGCTCTATCACTCAAATTC
>CANXYI011074924.1:0-18975 GCA_948208565.1 Hura crepitans
GAAAGTTTGCAACAAGAGTCAAGAGTCACTTCTTAGTGCAAACCAAGAATCTAAGGGTGAGCAAAATCGAACCGAATTCGAAAATTGAACCGATGGTTATTTCGGTCTATTCAGTTTTCAGTTTGTTCAGTTCGATTTTTAAAATTTTTGGTTTTTCGGTTCAATTTCAGTTTTTGATAGTGGAAAATTGAACCTACCGAACTATCAGAATAACGTCATTTTGGACGTTTAAAATTACATAAGTTTACCCTAAAACGATGTCGTTTTGATGTTTTTATGCAAAAAAATAAAATATATAAAAAAGTTTAGTTAGTTCAGTTCGATTTGTTAAAAAATTCGGTTGGTTCGAATCGGATTTTCATATTAAGTTCGGTCGGTTCAGTTATTATTTATAAGAAGTTATGTTTGTTCAGTTTTGATCAATCTTCAGACCGAACCGATCGAATACACACCCCTACAAGAATCAATGAGATTTGTATAAGTGTTTTAACCTAAGAGAGAGATCAAGTCATTGATCTTCAAAGAACTAGGTTCGTGGTGGCACTTATTAATCATACACTTAATTATCCATATGTGTTTTCCATATTACTTAGTAAAATCATGATTTTTGAATGCCATGCAATATTCATAAAATATAAGATTCACATCATATACAAAAGCAATACAATTGTTACAAAATTACATAAAAATTCATAATAATTCACAATATTGAATTTCCACGAATGTAATTATTACAATATGCAACATAATCATTATGTAATTACACCATTATGCATATAGGATATGGAAAACATGATAACAACTTGAAATTATGATTTTAACAACTATCATCATGTGAAATCATGTGAAGAAAAATTAAAGTTATACTCATGATGAATATTCAAAACATACATTGGTATTTTATTGGAAAACATGATTTTAAATGCAATTAACCCTATGAAGCTTATGAAAACATGATTTTTATGATGAATAATATATATTCTGACCATAAGAACTTACCAATTATGATGCTTCAAGCAAACAAATGAATTGCAATGGAAGAACATCGAAATCACGAGAAAACTCCTCAAAGAACTCCCTTGAATGGAACTAACGCTCTCATATTAACTCTAAACTCAAAAAATACTATGACTTAATAATTTCAGAATATTAACTCTCTCTTCTAAATATTTTGTATCTCTCCAACACTTTTTGTGTATTGTGTTTAATATTATGTTTTGGTTATATATGGATAGATAAAGGCTATTTATAGACTCTAATCTGGAGTGTTTGGATCCCTTTCTAACTCTAAATAGGGTGTTTAGGCCGATATGAAGTTTGGTGACATGATTCTAATAGGAAGTAGTGTTTTAGAGCTTGACTAGTTCGATTAGAATAGAATTTGGACTTTTCTAATCGGGTTCTATGAAAATCAGTTGTGCGGAGCACAAAACTACCGTGTGGATGGTAGAACCATTGTGCTGTGATTTTTTTTTGGCTAAGCAAAAGTTTGTGACATGGTAAGCTTTAAGGTGGGTCCATTCAACTCTTAGTTTTTCTCCTCATATTATCCTCTAAAGACCATTTCTATGTCCCATGTGTGTTCCTCAACCCATGTGTGTTTCTCAACTATTCTAAACTCACTTTGACTCTTTCTCACACTCAATGACAAAATGGCCATTTTACCCCTGAAGAGAATTCCCACTTGTCTAGTGTTTTTCTACACAAACGTCAACTTACTTGAGTTATTTCTCTGATTATCATCATCGGACATTTTTAAAAATTAGAGACTAAAATCTTAATGGAAGAAAGATGTCAAATACGTCTAAAATAGCAAAATATAGCAACCAGCTGTTAAAAACATGAATTAAAATTTTGCTCGTAGCTATATCTTAATTCTTACCTAAGGCTTAACTTAAGGCTCAATGTCTGTTTGTTTTTCAAATGCAAAAAAATTTAACTTCAATTTATTTTTCTTATTTTAGCTAATTCCTCTCTAGTTTTTGCTTTGAAAATTTATCTCTTACCTAAAAAAATTGCCAAACTAAATTAGAGTGTATTATTAGAAAAGATGAACAAAAATAAAATAATAAACTAAGTAAGCATTAAAACTAAGTCTACGCCTTAAAATTTGATTGCCTCCTAATAAGCGCCTTTATTTGATGTCCTAAGCTCGACATTCCTTTAATATCTTTCAATCCAACTTTAATTCCTATTATAGTGCCCTTCCATCCATCTTTACCTGAAAATTAGAGTATGATGCAAATTATTTCTCATATTTCTTAGGATTTTCAAGAATAAAGTTCCTAAAAAGTACAAAATTCAAATTGTGATCGCTACTTAATCCAAATATTCCTTGATAAAGGTGAATAATATTATCTAAACCAATAACACATAACACATCACTAGAATTTTTCTTTGCATCGTAAATATAAAATCCCATTAAATTCTAGTGAAAATACCTGCCATTGCATTTAAGAGGTAATTTTTTCTTAAAACACATAAAAAAAATATTCCCTTCCATGCTTACCTTTTCATTATCAACTAGCTTCATCTTATTGGTGCATAATTCTTGAAGAATTTTTTGCATCTTGAGGTATTTGTTTAATTGCATCAAGTAAAGGAATACCTCAACCTTGTGAAAAGTCTCTAAAATTTCATTTTCTTCTTCTTTTTTCTTTGAATTAGCTAACCTTTTTGGAAAAGAAGGTCTAGTTATTATTGGTTCGAACTCGATAAATTCCATTCCATGACTCGGATCAACCTTTTTATCTTACACAGCAACCTATTTTTTTATCTTCGTGTTTAAGCCTTGCTTGCGACTAAGCTCATAGTCGACCCAGCAATTGCTTTTCTCTTCTTAGAGTCATAGCACTAGCATCTTTCTCAAGATTTAAGACTGTTTGAGATGGCAACCTTTCTTGAGATTCCGACTTACTCAGAAAGGTCACCAATTGACTCATTTGGTTCTCTAAACTCCAAATGCTATTCTATGTTTCTTGAATGCTGGCTTTTGTCTCCTATTAAAATTGTAAAGTGTCAGTAACAAAAAATTTGATAATTTTTTCAAGAGAATTACTTGACTGATTTTGTTGCGATTAAGTGAGTGGCATAGACTAGTATTGCTAAAAAAATTGGTGATTGCTTCTCATAGATATGACTTGGATAATCACTCCTCTTCAAATTGTAAGTGTAAGGGTTATATTGCCTTTGAAGTAGATTAAAAAAAATCCTCAAAAAGTATAGGCATATTCCAAGGTGTTAACTTAAAGTGTAGGACATAATTCCATAGATTGCCCATTATATGCACAAATTCCACATACTTTAGCCAATGACATATTTCCTATGACACAATTTTAAAGCAAAGAAGTTAGATGAAAAAGTTTAGATTCAATTGAGAACATATTTACTCTTTTAAAAATATCTAGTGAATTTTTAGCCATGATGATTGCACTACAAAAAAAAAAGGTTATTCAAAGAATTAAACCAAATAACACCAATTCCCAGCAATGGCATCAAAAATTTGATAAGTGTCAAAACCATCAAAAATAAATTCCTACTTCATAAAATAAAAAAAAAATTATATATTCGTGAGTAGGATCAAATCCATAGAACTTGGTATGCATTAATTCTTTTTAAAAATAGAAAATAAAAGAAAAATAAAGCCGTTTTTAATTAACTAAAGAAAAATTAAATAATTCAAGAAAGCAAGGAGACTAAATGAGAAAATCAATTTAATCAAACATCTTGTTTAAGGTATAATTTCCGTATTGGCTTTACGGATCAATGGACACAAAAGTACTCTATTATTTTTAATAAACTAATAGTCGTCGATAAATTTGTTACAACACATTCCTTCTTACTTCATAAAATAATCAAAACAAATGTTTTAATTATTCCCTTGTTAACCAAAGAAACCAAGAGAAACTCTATAGTTTAATTTGTCAACAATATGAACAAATTACACACAAGTGAATTCTGTTTAAATTAAATCATATAATTCTAATGACACTTGTTACAGGAGTCACTGTCCACAAAAACATACAATTACATATATGTAGTCTTATATAGCTATTCATTATTTTGAAAATTAGGCAATAGATCTTTTTTTTGCATAAATCACAAAATAATAATGTTATGTATATAAATTGTACAAATATTAAAAATAAATAGAGAGATAAAGATTACATTTAGATATCATAATTCTTTATAAGCCAAATTTCAATTAACCATAGATAGATGAAAACATATTAGTTATCCATAGCTAAGTTAAAAAGAAAAACAAATTAAATCGAGTACGAATGAATGTTAAAGGCTGCTCAAAATAATCTTTAAATAAGATCTTAAAATCCTAAATTTTTTAAAATAAGCATAAAAAAGTTGGAATAATTCCAATTACAAATTAAATCTTAAAGATTTTACACTTTTAAATCATGAAAACTCATCTTAATTTGGTTCGAATGTCAAAATAGGCGAATAAAAATTGATCTCTCAAATAAAAATTGAATTCTTAAATTAATTCTTATAGTTGAATTTTGCCAGGTCCTCTAGCCGTGCCTAAGACCAAAACTACATCATTGGACACAATTTCGCCATTGCTCTTAAAAAATTCAAAAATTCACTATTTCAATTCATAATCATTATAACTTTCTATTTCAACATCACAAAATAAAAATTAAATTAAAATCTTTATTTTTGCATAAATAGATATAAAGAAAAATAAAAGGAAAAAATAAGACAAATATGAAATTCATCTTCACCATTTACAAAACTCTTCAATTTTGATAGTTGTTAACTATTGTTTTAAAAATCGGATTAACCATTCAATCAAATCAATTCAATTGAAAATCAACAGTTAATCCAATCAGATTCAATATAAACTACCATGAGCATAATAAATATACAAAATTTGGAGAAAAATTGAACACACAATCAGTTTAGACAAAATGATCCATTCAATCGAATTAAAAGTACATCGATGTACTTTGCAATTTTTTAATTTTTTCATTTATATTTTTTAATAATAATTTTATAACAAATTATTATATTATATTTTATATACACTAATTATTTTATCATTTTTTTATTTTTATATAATATATTTAATATAGTATTATTTATATTATGTTGTTTAATTTTTTATAAATAATTATTAAAAATAAAGAATTCAAATGAATTATATTAAATTGTATGATGCTTATTGCGTGCAGGGTAAGCAGAGCCTCGCAAAGGGAAAAAAATGAACCACAAGAGATAAAGGGAAGGCATGGTATGACTTATGACCAATAGAGATGAGGTGTCAAGATTTGTAATCAGTAACAGGTTGCCGAGTGGACAACATAAGAAGCCAAAGTGGGATATGCTTTATCATCCCATTCGGCCATTCCCATCTTTCCCGCTCATAGTTCTGCAATTTCTCTCCTTCAGCACCCATTTCATGCACAGGAGAAAAAATGGGAGAAGTTGCAGCAAGTTCTTTTGCTCCGTCAAGCCAGCAACAACTGCTGCTCGAGCATTACAGCAGGAGGAAATATAAGGCAAAGCTCAAGAAGAAAGAATTTCAGTTCCATTCAGTGGCTGAACCAAAATCAAAGAGGGCATTGATAATGAATCAGATGGCCATTGAACCTGCTTCTTACTCTTCGACAATCTCTACCGATATCCCTCTCTATGAGTCTCCCGGGGTAAGGATTCTTTCCTTTTCTCTCCACTTCTCTGCATCTCTGTGTGTATGGGTTTAATTGATCTGGTCAATTTTGCAGGCTTCCTTTGATAGGTATTTGGAAGATAAGCCCAGAGTTTTCAACGCAATGTTCCCTGACAAAAGCAGGAGTCAACAGCTTAATCAGGTTATTCCTTTACAATTCTGTTTTCCTGTTTTGGAATTGCTACTCGTCTTCATTTTCCTAATTGCATCCTCTAAAACTTTTATTCCACAATGCCTCACATAATAGAATACTTCCTCTCTTAATTCTTGTAGGAAGAATGGAGAATTCAAATGCTGCCCATTAATTTCTTGTTTCTTACTGTCTGGCCAGTAGTAGACATGAAATTGAGATGTAAAACAGGAGGGAAAGATTATCCACCAGAAATTCCTAAAGATATGACGAAGGTTCTCGAGCTCAACATTGTAAGCTACATTCAGCTACTTATCAATGGAAGTTTCAGAATAAAATATTTGCATACTTGTGATCCATATCCAAGCATTCTTGTGCAGACAAGATGGCAACTTCAAGGGCTTGATAATGTTGTTAAGCCATCTCAATTCTCTCTCGGAGTAAACGGAGCATTATACGCTGATAGACTAGGAGAGCGAACCCGACTTAAAGGTCAACTAGAAATGAGTATAAGCTTTATTCTTCCTCCTGTGCTTGCTTTGATTCCTGAAGATGTTCGCAGGAACGTTGCAGAGACGGTTAGGAAACAAGACCTTTACCCTGACTATTGTCTAACAAAAGAAAGAAAGAAAGAAAAACTTTTAAATGGATGGTTATAACCAGCGAGTTTTTTCATTTGTGTTTCAAGATCAGGTTTTAAAAAGATTAGTGCAGAACATGAAGCATAAAGTTAATGGCAGCTTGCTTGCAGATTACAGTGAATTCAAAAGGGAGAGGTCTGACAAGAACATGGTCTGAACAATTTGAGTTTGTAGCTTGTTTTTTCCTTTTCTTTCTTTCTTTCTTTTTTTTTTTTTTTTTGGATCAATTTGGTGAAGCAATGGAGGGAACTTGGAAGAAATGGAGTTGGGCAATTCCTTGATTGTTGGAGCAGTCTTTGACTTTTTATTGACAATCTTACAGCGTAGAGCTAACTACTAGAGGCTACAGCTGTAGAGATGAAAAGGAAACCATTGAAATTCAGAACATGATGCTTGGAGATTTTAATAGGAATTTGCATCCGTTTTGTTATGAAAGTGTGCCAGAAAGAATTTTATTTTTGCGTAGTACAAAAACTGTCATTTTGTTTCATTTTACAAGGCACAAAGAATTTTTAAAAAAAGAAAATTAATGAAATGGAGATGCGGGGGATCGAACCCCGTGCCTCTCGCATGCAAAGCGAGCGCTCTACCATTTGAGCTACATCCCCTTGTGGCAAAGTGTACTATGCATATTCTAATCAAAGCAATTTGTGTAAGAAGCTTTATCCCACTGCCTCATATTCATGAAAACAGCAGACTTTGGCCGCAGTTGACTTCTGGGTTGTTAAAGAAAATATGGAGAACCTCATATAAATCAAACAAATGTGCTACAGACCTTTTCACCAATAATCAGAACAAGAACATGAACCCTTATTGAAACAATGAAAACGGTTGCGATCCCTCACAACAATCTCTCTCTTGTATATATCAGAAGCAATTTTAATAGCAGAATGACAATCCAGGCATATGCGCAGATTCTTGAATATATACAGAGGTGAGCCAGGTCTTGTGTTTATCAGTCCAAAACATACTGCTAGCTTCTCACTGTGGCAGAATAACGCCTGTTCCTTCTCCTCCATCTCTGTACTACCTCCCCTCCCATCACAACCAGAGAAGACTTGGCCACCAGTGTTCGGGACATAACCAGCCAATCTCAATCTTTGAATCATATCATCTAGCATCAGGTAAATCTCCCGGGTTTGAGGGTGTAACTTATCCCCTGAGCAGAACTGGTGAATTTGGCCATCCACATGAATAGAACTCATTCCCGGCACCTTTTTGATACCCTTGCTCTTGAGGATCTGTCGAAGGGAATTAGCTCTATCCTGCTTTCCTGCTATAGCGTACATGTTGGAGAGCAAAATATGATACTCGGTATTGTTGGGATCCATTTGAACCAAATCCTGCAGAATCTGCTCACCAAGCTGTAATTTTCCATGGACATTGCAGGAACCCAAAAGGGATCCTAGAACAACCTCATTGGGTGGCATTGGCATCTTCTTTATCAATACTTCAGCTTCTTCTAATTGGCCAGCCCGACCAAGAAGATCCACCATACAAGCATAGTGTTCAAGTTTGGGTGTTACTCCGTACTCAGATTCAAGGTTGTAGAAGTAATAGCAACCTTGCTCAACTAAACCAGAGTGACTGCAAGCACTCAGAACAGCCATAAAGGTCAAATCATCTGGCTTAGCTTCTTGGATCATCTCTGGAAGTAAATTCAACACAACGTTACCCTTTCCATGCACTGCCAAACCACCTAGAATTGCATTCCATGCAACCACATTCCTGCTTGGCAGGTACTTGAACACTTTGTATCCCATGTTTATCCGACCACATTTTGCGTACATGTCAACTAAAGCCGTGCCCACCATGATATCCATCTCCTTTCCCATTGCCTTCAAAGCATAAACATGAATCCACCTCCCCATCACTACATCCCCTGATTGTGCGCAGGCCGATAAAATCGAACAAAGTGCAACGTAATTCAACCCCAATCTCAATCCCAAAACCATTTCAGATAAAAGAAGAAACCCCTCCTTAGAAAACCCACATCCCACATACCCAGAAATCATAATAGCCCAGCCAACCTCATTCTTCTCAGGCATTTTATCAAACACTGCTCTCCCATTTTCCACTCCCTCCCAATTCACCACTCCATCCAATAGTACACTCCATGAAACTACATTGCGCTCATCCATCTCCATAAACGCTCTTCTTGCTTCACCTATTAACCCACATTTAACATACATATTCATCACTGCATTAGATGTTTTAACACTAAATTCTAAACCAACTTTCACCAGAGACGTATGGGCTTGCCTCCCCATGTCTAGATCCCTCACTCGGGCACATAAACTAAGAACGCATACCAATGCTACATCATCAAGGAGAACCCGTTCTTTCCGCATTTCTTTGAACAAAGAAAAGGCGACTGCAGGTGCGGCCCCGTTGTTCGCAAGGCAACACCAAAGGGAGGTCCAATCAGCCGTGTCTTTCTGCGGGTGGGGAATTTGGCCGAACAGTTGGAGTGCACTGCTTACAATGCCGCACTGAGCGTACATGTGGAGAAGTACATTAGGGAGGAAGGTCTTGGGGAAGGCAGCGGCGACGCCAGTTGTGAGAATGACGGCGTGCAGTTTCTTTCCTGTGGAGAGAGAGGAGCGGCGTGCGCATGATCGGAGAAGAAATCGGAAAGTGCGAGGATGGACTGGGAAAGTGAGGATGGTCAAACATTTCATAAGGGAGCAGATTATTTAACTCCTCCCTGCAGATATAGCACCAAAGCCAGAAAGTATAACATTCTTAATAAATTTTACTAAATAACTTAAAAAAGAAAATGTAAAAATAAATTTATCATTGTAAAAGAAAAATATAGTATTTAGAGATTTAATAAATTTTATTTATTCAGTAAGAATGTATTATACCATAAGATATATTAAAATTATAAAATATTCAATTAAAAATATTATAAGAATAAATATATAAGAGATAAATTTAAAATTTTATTAAAAAATAATTTTAGTATCCTTTCAAAAATCTCTATTTTAGAGGTATAATTAACATATGAAAAATAAAAGATTTTCAACTATTCGAATATTTTTATTTATCTTAATTTACCTCTCGTACCCCCATTAAAATACCAATATTACTTTTCAATACTTTATAAAACGTTCAAAGTTCTTTATCCAAACATACCCTAAAGATACTAATTTGCCTTTCTTTCATACTTTTAATTTATGATTAAAATCAATTTTGATTTTAAAATGTTCATGTGATTAAAACATGAAGTTAAAATATTTATCTAATTAAAAATTTCGTCATTGTATAGTTAGCAACTATATGTAATATATTTTATAAAAAAAATTATTTAATAATATGATAATTTTATATTTAGATTTGTGCTAATTTTAAGTCTCTCTTTTCTAAAATTCTCAAATGACTTCAAATTTTCAATTAATTTTTATTTAATAATTTTTCAAGTCATTATTATTAAAGTATCGAGACAGAATTTTAAGTAAAATTACATTCTATTTTTATTTATTTTAATAATAAAAATATTTTAAAGTTAAAATTAATTTTAAAAATAAATCAATATACTAAAGTATAAAGGACACATCGGTTTTTTTTCCCTTTATTTAAATTAAAATAGGGATCTCTATTATATAAAATAGAGATCCTTGGTATATATATACAATTATAAATCATTGTTTATTTTCATGTCTAATTATTTTAAATACCATTAATTAAATATTTCTATTTTAGATTAAAATAAAAATACTTTAAAACCTGAAAAATAAATCTTAGCTCATTCGAGTAAAATTATTTACAATATAATGTAAATTTATTGGAAAATAAGTATATTTATATGATGAGATTATATTTTAATTAGTCTTTTATTTTTATTTGAGTTGAATTAGATGGAATACTATAAGAAAGTTGAAAAATCATATGAAAATATTAATGTATATAAGGTATTTGCTTAAAAGTCAAATTTAGTATTCTAGAATTAAAACTTGCAAATTTTTTTATATTGAATTTTTTGTGTATTATATTGTAAAAAATGTTTTTAAGTCATTTTTTTTATCAAATTTATCGGATCTAATATGCTTTATAAGAATTGTTATTTTATGAGAAGAATTTCAATTACTAGTTGCTATAAGAATAATTATTTTGCCAAATAATTTATATAGCATGAAAAATTATAATCTAAAAAATTTAAATATTAATTGTTAATTACTAGTTTTTGAATTGTTAGTCATTGATCATTAATTATTTTGATGTACGTTTCTCAATTACTAATTATTAAAATGCATATATTATGTTATTTAGTATAACATGGTATGTCAATCGAGTAGACCTTGTTATACCATTACATAGAAGAGAATGCAATTTGATATAATATAGTATACCTAAACAGTATATTTTATTATATCATTATGCGAAAGAGCAACTTATTTAGCATAACAAGATATATCTATCTGGTATACATTATTATATCATTATGCAAAAAAGTTGGGTAACTTGATATAATATGATATATTAAAGTGGTATATCTTATTATACCGTTATACTGAAGAGCATTCTATTTAATATTTTTGAAATTAAAAATTTTTTAAATGGGCAAATTAGTATATTTTATAAGGGAAATATACTATTTTACTCCTAACATTTATCTCGGAGCTCTATATTGATCCTCAAGTTATTTTCAGAGCGAAAATGTCCATATAATTATTTAAATTAATGTTAAAATGCTTTTATAATTGTTGAAAATTGTACAAAAATACTCTTATAATTTTTAGAAATGACAAAAGCATTTTAGGACTACTTTAATAAATATAAGAATATTTTTACTTTGAAAATAATTTAAGTGGCAAAATAAAATTTTCAGATATACATTAAGATAAATCTGTACCCTTTTCAAGTTTACAAAAATTGAGGTACAAGTTTGAGTTCTTGTTTAGAAAGAGGCATAGGTTTAGAGGAAAAATAAAAGAAAACTTTTTAAAAAATTGATGTATTTATAAAATTAAATAAAAAGTGTTGGAGCTTAGAAATTTATTATAGATTCTTTAAAAATAGGTTAAAATTAACGTATATTATGTAAAAAAAATTTAATGATAAAAAAATAAAAATCAAAACCAAAGAAATGATTAACAAAGTTAATAATCTAATTAGTAAAATTATTAATGGATCATCCATAAGCTCTCCTTAAAGACATCACAAGCAGAATGAAAATTGCAGCACTCAATATTCCAATACCTATTTCTTGCTGAAACTAGAATTTTTTTTCAAGACACCAGAAACTATTAATGAAATCCTTTTTTTTTTCTCTTTTTTCATGACTTGAAAATGTTTCCTGTTGTGTCCCCAACGGCACAGCCAAATAGTAGAAAGGAAGATCCGACTTTCTTAAGTTAAATCGAGACCCGCCACCCTCTTCCCAACACTCGCCGTCGTGGTTAGGCCAGTGTTGTAAACTAATGACAAAAATAAAATTACTTCCGTTGTCCTTCCGAGAAAAAAAATCAAAATTGACAAATGAAAAAACCATATACATTTACGGAGTCTATCTAACCTTCACGTTAGAATGAACAGTACCAACCCCATCTAAGCATTAGGATCCCTTGACCTGTGATGAGTTCCATATACAGGCAATTCTGACCTTTAAACGCGAATTGGTACTTGACCCATACTAACTAGACGGTAGATTGCACCCATTTAAGGGAAATCCGAAATCAACTCCAATGGACAGAATTGGACAAAAGGTACAATGGGAAACTCACACAATCAACCAAGGACACCAGACAGAAAAAGTTGTCCCAATTAGACATTCATTGGGCAAACGACAGGAAATGTCTTGGCCTATTTGAGTTTGAAATATAAGATCAGGAAGATAGCGACAACGAGAACAGTAACAACAGCACCAATAACCCACTTATTCCTATTCATCCGCCTTGATATGTTAGTCAGTACTTTCTTGCTCTTGCCGACGTTGTCATCCACTCCATGAAGCTGCAAGACACGGAAAACCATCAATTAAATGCAGCAAGTGTTTGGTACCGCTAGTTCCAGTACACTTCACATTATGAGAAATACAATTAATGGCCATCTACTAGCCAAATTCAAGGCAAGAAAGGCGAGAAATACAATCAAGGAAATATTCGTTTGGAACTTTAATTTAATATGCACAACAATTATGTCGCATCATTGAACGCTAAAGGCCACCAGCTATCTTAAAAATGATATGTAATTGGTACCTAGAAGAGCGAGAATAAAAATTACTTTGAATTATGACATTTTAATATCAGCTATTAATCTCACATATTATTATTGCGCTTTTAGCAATTTTGGTCCCACTTAACTCTGGTAATGAGTAAAAGAGCAAAATAGTGAAAACTGGAAAGTTTCTTAAAAAATTGTTTGATGTTTGTAACAAATTTTCAAATTTCAGAGTCAGTTGTTGCGTATGAGAGATTGATAACCAGTTGCATGATAAAACTGTATCAATTACTGAAATTCTTGCATTAAATTGGTAAAATTAAAAGTTAATCTTAAATTGGAAAAAAAGTAATCTGTAAATTTAATGGCATCTTTTTTTTTTCAGTTCGGGCAATTAATAATGATTCGTTAGGCAAAATAACTGCAGATGAGTAGCTAAATATGAAAATTCAATGAAGGAATACCGTGTTATTGGCATGCAAGAGAGACTGCCGCTGTTGATGCAAATCTTGAAGAATTGAGACACCAAGCTCTTCAGTTTCCAGCATGGTTCTTCTACTATCCTTAATTCTGTCACTGGACTGATTTAATCTTTCTGTAGATATCATTAACCTTGACCTTTGATCAGCTGAGGCCTGTTACAGTTGTATCAACAATAAGTTTAAAATGTGCTCAAACACGGTCAAGGAAGGATATGTTATATAATTGTACGCCATAAGGCTGACCGTTATCAGGTCAATGACAACAACTAATGTTAACATTTAGCACATAGATTGAACATAAACAACTAAGATTGTCATTTGTAACAGGAAGAAGCATGAGGTAATTGAAATTTCATATTGGCACCCTTAACAACATGATCATAGGAATTATCCAATCCATCCAACGAGATAAGATCAGAGGAAAGGCCTATGTAGAAAAGGAAAATAAAATGCTGTAATGCATGAAATCTTTTCTCTGATCTTTGTGACAAATATGAATTTAACTGAACAAGATAATTAAGAAGAATGATCACAACGGCCTCATTTGTACAACCAAAAACTGTTTCTAGATGTAGGTAAAATCAGGAAACCAGCATTTTACAGTACTGTAAATAAAGTATTAGAAAAATGTGAGTATCAAAAACTTATACAAAGAAGAAAATGTCAGCTGCCAATAACCTATTAATTGAAAGAACTTAAAATAATTAAGCTCCACTTTAGATAAGAGGAACATGCATAATTTAACAGGAATTATATAGAACTACACTTACTGTCAACACATCAGCCCTTCCTGATTCCAAAAGCTCATCTCGGGCAGCTAGATTTACATTCCCAGATGCGATTCTTTTAACTTCACTTTTCAGATTGTTAAGATCTGACTTATACTCTCTCAATTTAGCCAAAAGGACAGCCTTGATATTTGGCTGTAAACTTCTTGCTTCAATGTCCATTTTGCGAATCTGGAAAGTTTTGGGCGTCATACATAAACAACAAAAATAAACATGAAGAAGAAAGAACAGAATCCAATTCGCTGATGAAAATATGATATGCACATACCAGGGATTCTGCACCCTCCAGCCCAGCTTTAACTTCTGACACCTTTTGCTTCTTTTGCTCTGCAAGATGATATTTCACAAATCATAAGATATTCAAAACTTCATGTGAATTTGGAAAACATAAATTCAGGACTGACAGGAAAAAGAAATACAACAAACGATCGTCAAATTCCTAGAAAAATTCATATTCATATATATAATAAAATGAAGGGTAGATATTCTTCATATGCTGTACAGTTACCCGATAGTCATGACCAAATTCTACTACACAATTTTACAGCTCCTCTCTCTCACTTTATAAAGCTGAAATAAGCATTAATAGTTGGAAGACTGGCAAAGAAGGCTCAGCACATAAAAATTACAAAATATTCTTACGATCAATAAGTTCTTTCAATTTTGAGCACACATAAATAACAAGTGGTAGTGGTAATCATTCTTTGCCCTTCCACATCATTAAATTGATAAATGTTCCTCAAACAGACAGATCAAGGAAACCCTGAAAATCAAACAAAAAAGGTATATTTGATCGGAAAACTATAACAAACCTCACAAAAACAGGGATTTTGGACCCTAAATCACTGAGGTAAAGTTTACTCGATTGAAACAGAAAATCAAATTAAAAAAGTACAAAATTTCCAGTACAGTTAAACCGATCAGCGATAAAGTGAGACCAGAAATTAAGCAATATGCTATATAAATCCACAAAGAGCAGCAATAATATGAATCTTATCTGACTTTCAAGATAAAATTTACCTCCATCAAGAGCACCAGCCGCTGTGCACTTCCTCGAAAGATTGGCCGAGAGCTCGCAGTACTGTCGCTCGTATCCTTCAAATACTTCACTCATCCTTCCAATTTCTCAAGAAAAAAACGTCGATCTGTAAAAATGCAATATCAGTAATCCTTAATTTCATACTACGATCCTCATATAAACTAAATTAATTAGAAAAAATACGTACATCTCACCAGGTATGATCGGCGAAAACCAGCGCAGAGATCGACGGAGTCAGGCGACGTACCGTCTCGAACGTGGGGGTAACGCTTCGTGAAATTTCCCAATCGCCCAATAACAAAGCACGTTCGTAGAGGCCAAGAATTGAGAGTGGGGTATAATGGGAAGAGAGGTAAATGATAACGTCACCCCTAGTGGTACGGATATGAGGTTATTTACTTAACAGCTGTGAAAAGGCCGAAAGCAGTTACTGTGCACATTGACGGATTTGGGTACGATAATGGTGTGCTCAAGGTTCCGTGGTGCCGAGGAATAGTTGCAGTTAATACTAATAGTAACACTTTGCTCACATCTTTCGCTCTTATTATCAAATAATATAATATTTAATAATAGTAAAAATGTTTTTTTTCAAGTCTACAAAAGCAATAAAATATTTTTTTAATATTTAAAATTCAAATTGTGATGAATAGTAAAATTTGATCAAATAAAAAATCATAACATCATTGTATTATTATAATATATCATATAACAAAAAGTATGCAAGTAATTTGGAGCTTTTGATACATGGAACCATAAGCAAATGCAAACTACAAAAATTGCGAAGGGATCTATTCAGTCCCTCCGTGTATAAGAATATACACTTTTGAATAGAAATTTTCTCCTAGTTCATACAGTGCAAAAATCAATTAGCACTTCTCCAAATATAAGATGCCTAGACCAAAATAACTTCTGACACGTGCATCCTTATTTGCCAAAGGCAACCTGGAAGTTCCTGAAAAAGGCAACGCGGTATCCATTTTCATGCCTCATAAATCAAAAGTTCCAACAAATTCTCGTGAAGCACCTAAAAGTAAAATTCATCATGATTTCCCAGAAAATCTCCAATAAGATTTTTATCCAAACCAGCTGCGTATCGGAAGAAGGATGCTACGCTCCGAGGTTAAGCTTATCAGGCAGCAGAGGCATTCCTTGGGGAAATTCTAAACCCTTCTTAGGATCCCTATTAAAGTGATCCACTCCAACCATCAACGTCTCCTTTTAATGTGTCTTATCTTACGAACATGAGGAATTCAATAATTATGGTCACTATAATTTTCACATCTCATTGTTTAAAGTGTTGTATATCACTCAGGATCTCCTAAAGCTTCTTCTGAGAATGACACTTCATTACCTGCCCTATTAGCCATATTTTTGGCCATGGATATCAGACCATCCAATGCAAAAATATGCATTGCAAACGGAGTTCGATTAATTGGAAATGCAATTTTTAGAATAAATTAGCTAGGTCTTCAAAGACTAATATGAAGAAATGTATTTATTTTTGTTTGTTAGTTTATGTTAGTTAGCTTTGTTAACAAGTTTATTGTACCTGTTAGCTACTATTTTTGTATTAGCAATTATTCTGTTATAGCTAGTAGATGAGCTGGCAGTCTAG
The DNA here is from genome assembly GCA_948208565.1 of Hura crepitans. Taxonomy (NCBI): domain Eukaryota; kingdom Viridiplantae; phylum Streptophyta; class Magnoliopsida; order Malpighiales; family Euphorbiaceae; genus Hura; species Hura crepitans. The sequence goes on from CANXYI011074924.1 coordinate 16,544, forward strand.
GATAGTCATGCATATAGCATGATCTTCTTTGTATAAATAGAATGGTTTTCTTCTTCAATAATACAATTTTGAGAAATTACTTCAGTTCTCTTCTCTGAATATGGTATCAAAGCACTAAAGTTAATAACTGCCATAGATCTCTTTAATTTCTTTCATTCTTTGATTCCTTCTGATTAAGCATTGCATCAATGGCAGGAGATAAAAGGAGTTTAACTTCTTTAGAGAATAATTCTCGTTCAAATGAGAAGAAAGGTATCTTTGGTGCTCATAGAAATGAGAATCCAGGGTTCTTTTGGTATCTACACCATTAACAGGCTGAAATTATCTTACATGGAGCAAAGCTATGAAGATTGCTTTTGCTGCCAAAAAGAAGCTAGGTTTTATCACTAGAAAATTCCAGCGGCCATGTGAAGATGCAAAGGACTTTGAAGACTAGTGTGAAAGGAAATGCTACGGTGATTTCATGGATCCTAAACTCCTTATCCAAGGAACTATATGATTCCTTTATGTATGCATCGTCAGCCAAGAAGCTATGGGAAAAGATTGAAAGAAGATTTGGTGAATCCAATGGTCCTTTGAGAATTCAGATAAAAAGGGAGATAAATTCACTAACACAGGGTAATGATTCTATTTCCTTATACTTCACAAAATTATGCAAGATGTGGGATGAGCTTCAGTATATAGTTCCTTCACCTCAATGTACGTATGGATGTACTTGTGGTGCCTTGAAGCAAGTTGAAAATATTAATGAAACTAATAAGATTCTGCAGTTTTTACTTAGCCTGAATGAAAGCTATAGTCATGTGGTTAAGTATCAATTATGGATCCATTACCTAACCTAGACAAGACTTATTCTATGATTCTAAATGTAAAAAAGCAGAAACATATAAGTTCACACTCTGTTGAGATCTTGGAGAATAGTGTTTTAATGACTAATGGTATGAAAAGTCAGTATGCCACTAAACATGATCATAACAAGAAGGAGGATAAATACTATACACATTGTAAGTCTGGCAGGCATGTCAAGGAAAATTGTTTTAAGCTCATTGGATACCCAGAGTGGTACACTGAGCTCAAACAAAAGAAACTGCATCAGAAGAATAAGGGCAATCTGGTTGAAGATTCAATGCTAGATGATATAGAAATAAAGAATAAGCAGATGAATACAAATCAATTGGTTAAGGATCTGGTTCAGAGAGAAATGTCTAGATTGCTCAAAGGAAAACAAGTCAAACATGAAGAATGCATCAATTTTGTGTAAGATTTTACAGGTACTATGTCACATTCTTTCATTCATCAATTAAAATTCTGGATAATAGACACTAGGGCCAGTAATCACATGTTTGGAAATAAAAAGTTTGCTAAATGACTTAGTGCCTATGCAACAAACTAATTTTGTGCATTTACCAGATGGATCTCTTAAAACAGTACATGCTTTAGGGACTGCTAACATAGCCAATGGCATTTCTCTTGAGAATGTTTTTTATATGGAAACCATCAAATATAACCTGCTTTCGGTTAGCAAGTTATCCAAAACACATTCTATCATCTTCATATTTTATCCAACTTTCTATGCTTTATAGGACAGAAAGACTGATTCAATCCTGGGAATTGGAAAAGCAATGGGTAATGTAATGCCCCAACTATTATAATGTCATTGAGGCTCTAGGAATAATACCTTGAGATCAAAAAGTGTGCCTAGAATGCTAGGTCACCGGCACGAGTCTCGAGGCAAGGTATATTGCCTAATAAACTTTAAGGGATTTAAAGTTTAAAAATCACCTCAATTAAAAATTTAGTAGAACCACTAAATTATTTCAGGCTATAAGCTAGTGAGCCATAAGCTCAGATTAAGTCAATATGGGAATGACCCGGGATGAGCTCTGATGAACCTGAAAATACAATACGCTGAAAAGTTAAAAATTCTCCTGAGTCCATTGGTGAAAGAAATATTGAATTCTGAGGTCGTTTGCAAATTTTTCTTAATTTTGGGATTTTACACGTTAATCGAGGTAGTTGGTTAAATGTCCTGTCGGTGGAATTTGACCATGAAATTTTATGTGCCTCTAATTGAAGGTATTTAAGAACTTTAGAAATAAACGGGATAATTTTTAGAGGTCCGAATGATTTTTAAAAGTTCTCCGAAATTTCAACTTGAATTTCTCAAAAAATTGGAGTTCAGGAAGTTTAAAATTTCGGAAGCTTAGGAATATTGTGGTATAGGAAAAATGAATAACTAATGAGCAAATAAATGAAAGAAAATATGGAAAAATAAAATGAAATGGAATGGAAAAAATATAGTTTGGGGTTTAGATTTGAATAAGTTACAAATAAGGGATCAAAATGTAAATTTATCCAATTAAAGTGAGGTGGCAGCCAAGGAAAAAAAAGAAAAGAAAATAAAATAAAAAAAGGGGCAGAAAATGTGAAGA
>CANXYI011074961.1:0-12099 GCA_948208565.1 Hura crepitans
CTAGCCTCTTAAAGGCATAAATAAAGTTCACATTTGAGTCACTATCCTAAGCTTTAACTTTATGTTTTAAACTAAAACTTTCTTAGCCATTTCAAGGCATAATTTCTAGTGTATATTATGATATTACTATGTCATATACTTAGCTAATTCCCTAGCTGTTTCATGCCAACAATCAAACTAAGGTAATGTGCTTAGTACAATTTAACAACTTAAGATCTCTATTTAATATGCCATACTTATTACTCTCAGGTACTTAAAAGAAATGGTCTTAATTTCCATTTTCTCAACATGATCACCATAATCTTATATTGCCATGCCATGGACTTAATTATAGACATACACATCTCAAACTAATCTAATTTAGCTAAGGCATAAACAACATTTCTTAGAAATTACTCATTATAGGTTAGGGTACACATAAGAATACACTTTATATAGTGATTTCCTTACACAATTTCACTTAATTCACATCCTAGCATGCCAAACACAATCTAAGTTCATCATAGGTAAAAAGATTCTCAATCAAAAAAATCCTTAGGCAGCAAATTATAGCAAATAATTGAGGCCAATTACACAACCTACTTAAACAACATTTTGAATTTCACCAAAAACTCAAGGTAATCAACCTTACCAAATAAGAAATCACCCTTAATTATAATCTTCCAACCCTTATGAAGAGAAGCCTAAAAGTCCACATACCTTTAAAGAAAAGCTTGAAAATCCTCAAGTACCCTAAGCTAGATAGCCTACCATGGTACCTTTCCCTCTCCTTCGTGAGCTCTAAGCTGGCCTCTAATGGTTACTAATGCCTCATACACACACACATACAGGTCTTAGGTACATCTTAGCATCAATTGGTAGCCATAAAGAAGAAGAGAAAGGGAGTAATTGCTCAAAACTCACCTCAAACACCCTATTCTAAACTGCTTTGATTTTATCTCCTTCCTTGAATTTTATCTCACAATTGGCAACTCCATTTGGCCTAATTCTTATTCCTCATGCTGCCTAACATATAAGATAATTTTTAAGGACTAGAATTAGCTAAAATAGTGGGCAGAGAAGGAAAATATGGTGGTTTTCTTGTGGGTCTGGCATCGGTAATAGGGGAGAAATGAGGGAGAGAGTTCTTTAGTTTAACTAAGTGGAAATCCACTTGTCATGTTGCCTAAGCCACTAGGCAACCTGCATGCCCACTTGGCATAAGGTGGGGCCCACCTTACCATGTCAAAGGTGGTCCCGAAAATTCCTAAACCATCCCAATTTTTTAGAAAACTTTAAAAATTCATAAAAATTCACTCGAACCTTCAAAAATTATTCTGTTTATTTTAAAATTCCTATTTGAATCCCCTCTATCTGCTCATAAATTTTTTGTCGCCAGATTCCATCAATAGGATAGTTTCAAACTACATCAATTTTTGTGCCAACCTCAAAAATTTTGAGAATTTGCAAATGACCTCTGATTTCAAAAATTCCTTCACCAATGGACTCAGTGGAATTTTTGAGCTTCATGGTCTGATATTTTTAGGTCTATCCGAGCACATCCCGAGTCAACCCTAGCCTAAAAAGTTTTTATTGCCCAAATGCATTCCTTACTGCTTAATTTGAATTATTGATTTTGCTAAATTTTTTTATTTTGCCTTTTTCATCAGTTTAGAGCCCTCTCGAAGTTTTATGACTAGTGCCACTCCTTGATCCATGTGTAAGTGACCCGACAACCCTAGCGCACTTCTCGAGCTCTGTGGCACTATTCATAAAGCTTCAAATCATGATCATTATACATCTTTAGGTCTAATTCAATAATATATTTCATGTTCACTTTGAACCTTCTTTAATACCATTTAACTCAAGTTCTTATTCAAGTATTGACCATTTATTGAAGTTCATTATCATGCATCCCTATAGATCATGATTATTCCCTATCTAAGTCCAATTAGAGCCAAGTTAATTTAACCATTTCAAGTTTAGTACATCAAGGTTTAAGGCATTCATTCATTTCAAGCAAATTACCAAGGGTCACTTATCCTTTTCATTATCAAAGCTCTCGAATATTATACCATATGGATCTTGATCATGCACTTTCTTATCATTAACTCTACCTTCAATTTTTTATAGATAGATTAAATAAGAATGTTTATACACCTTAACAAATTTCAAGCCATTTAAAGCCATTTAAGCATAGCATATGTCTCGGCCATATTCAAGTTTCCATGTATTCATTCCTTACTCAAACTTAAAGTAAACCATACCATCATATCATGCCCTAACCACTATACACATACACATGCACACTTATATTAAAGGGCTTAAATCACTTATACACACATATATGTCTCCTAACCCTCTTAGCCACTTACCAAATATTCACCAAACACATACGTTTCAATCACCCTTTCTAGTACACCCCACTAGTCCATCTCATAACCAACTAAACTACCTCAACCTTACTTTAAACCCATATATTCACATAGTTTGACTCCCTAGGTGTCTCGACTAGTAAGCACAACCTACCCTCGCCAAGCTAAAACTTTCATTCCACACATTAATTAAATATTTCCTAATAAGGTTCCATTCAAGCATCTACCTATTATTAAGTTGAACCACAAACTGCCTAATTTTTTAGTACACTTCTAGCCCTTAAAACCCCCTTACCATGAGGAAAATATTGAAGTTCACATACCATACAAAAAGCAAGTACTTGAAGCCTTTAAACACCCTAAGCTTCCTCTAACCTCATGTCTAGCCCTTTATGAAAGCTTTCCTTTGACTTCTTCAAGCCATTTCTTACCTCAATTTCCCTCAAATACATGCCATTGGTCCTTAAGTATCCTAAACATTCATTTATTGCCCAAAAGAACTAAGGGAAATTGAGCAAAAGGCAAGAAAACTCACCTAAGGTACCTTATTGGACTGCCTCTAACCAATAAAATTTGAAGATTTTTAATTAATTATAGAGATGTCCTTTTTGAGAAATTCTTTTTCCTCTAGCTCTTTGACATCCCAACATAATTTTAGGTGATGAGAAGTTGTAAAAAAAATAAAGGAAGATGATGAAAATGTCCTATTTCCCTCTATGTGGCGTCATTCCTAGGCAAAAGAAGAAAGAAAATTCCATCTTTTGTTTAAGTGGATTTGCCACTTGTCAAAGCCATTTGGACATTTGGCATGGCGTTAGGCTAGTTGGCATGGTATAGGTGGGTCCTGTGACCTCCCGAACTATCCCAAAATGGCTTAATTTTTGGCAAAACTTTAAAAATTCAACAAAATTCACACAAACCTCAAAAAATTACTCTATTTCTTTTAAAATTTGTATTTTAATCCCCTCTACATGCTTAAAAATTTTTAGGGTTGAATTTCATCGATAGAGTAGTTTTCAGACTGCCTCGATTTACATAACCTCAAAAATTATGAGAATTTATAAATGACCTCAAAATTTAAAATTCTTTCACCAATGGACTCAATGGAATTTTTTAGTTTCAAAGTACGACATTTTCATGTCCGTCCAAGCACATGCCAATTTATTCCTAGCCTGACAAATTTTTGTAACACAAATTAATAGCTTACATCTTGAAATGAATTGTTGGTTCTGCTAAATTTTTAAATTCTAACTTTTTCATTAGTTGAAAATCTCTCGAAGTTTCATGACCAGTGCCACTATCTTGGTTCTCATAAAAAGTGACCCAACACCTCGGGCACACTTCTCGAACCTAGTGACATTGTTCATGGTGCATCAATGCTTAGGCATTACACTATTAAACCTTAACAATGGTTGCACCCACATAAATATATGTGCAGTGCCCCCTACTAGACCAAAATAGTAGCTACACTTGTATGAATATATGTGGAGTGGCCCTACCGGACCTTGCAGGCTACTACACAAGCATGAAAAAAGATACTAAATTGCCCTAGCAACTACTAAACTCTATAGTTGACTAGTCAACCTATCCATTAAGTTCTCTAACTCATATGGGCCATTTTTAATTATCAATATGTTTCTCTTTCTAATTTTTTATGCTATTACAACATCATAAGAAATTGAATCATTTTCATAATGAACTTTAATGCCACATCTTAATCATATGGCCATATAAATATAGTTTCATAATACTTATCATAACATGCCTTTTGAAAATCAATATAAGCATATTCATTCTCCATTTTATCCTATATCAATTTTGTTTAGGAATATATGCCATTAATCAGTTTTGCTACTCACAATCTATTATTTCATATTTCTATCACTTGTGTACCTATTTTCAAGACTTTTAATTAATTTCCTTAGATTCCCATTCTTTTTTCGTAGTATGATCTTCTAGTTAATTACATAATACTATATGAACTACCTTTTTAATCATGTGCATATTATTCATATATATATATATATATATATATATATATATATATATATATATATATATGTACTTTTTTTGCTCTACTATTTAATTATGACCATACATGTCTCATATTAATACTATCTAAGTGTTTATATAATAATCCTTTTTCCATTCATAATTAAATTAGTACTTTCTTATATCTTCAACATTCTTACTATTTTAAAATTATAATTTATAACAATTAGATATGTGTTCATCTTATTAATTTACCTAATTAATCCATCTATTTCCTTTCTATACAGCATTTAATCACACATAATTAATTTTTATTTTTATTCTTATTAAACCATTCCATATACTATATCTTAACTCTCATTTTCAAACTATAATCTCTTTAATTTATTTTAATTCATTCCCTTGGCATTATTACTAATATGCAAAATTCTTATTTATTTACCTATACTCATATGATTTATATTTTGTTATTTTCATATAATTAATTTATTTTATTTAATTACATTTACTCATTTGAATACATATAATTATATTTTTATATATTTACTTCTTTAAGATATTAATTTAATATCAGTTAATTTTATAATTATTTCCAAATACCTTTAATTTTCTAATTTATTTTCTCCTATTTTACTTAATAATAATCCAAATACTCCTTTATTATTTTCAACTATATTTATTTTGATCCAATTCATTATTTTCATCAAAATTAGTTATTTCCTTAATTTTTATGTTTAGTCATATATAAATTTAACTTCTTATTATGTATATTACATTATTTTATTTATTATGTAATTAATTTCTTACTCTTAATCTACACTTATATTCATTTATGTTCACATATTACTTTACTTGACTTCATATATATATACATTTGTACATACACCTTTATGAACCTTATGTGGTTTACATAATTATTCTATCAACATTTGACTTTTTTGCATCAAAACATATATTCAATTAGTTCTTCATTCATAATACCATCCATATATATTTCTATACCTCAAACATTACTCTACTTAATTAGTCTTGCATGGTCATATACAACTTCTTATACATATCCTATACATATTTTAAGAATTTAATCCATCAAAATATAATTTTGGGCATTTATTCTACACTACGAATTACCCATATAAATTCTCTAATTTTTTAGATCATGTAACTTAGGTAGCATAATTCCTTCCTTTTATTCCTATGGTTCATATAGTATAAACTATAATTCTTTGTCATTGATGTACATAATTTTTCACTAATTCAATCCTTATTCTCTCACTTCATATTTCAACTCACATATAATCATATTCATTTTTATTCTTTTATCATTCCTACCAATTTATTCTTTTATTCCTACCTTTAAAAATGTCAAATATATTTCTGTATATAATACTTTTCATTCCACCTCTATTGCTACACCATTCTGCATAATAATGTCCTTACACTTCTAATTCTTATTTTCATCATTTTTAAATTTCCATTATCTCATTTAGTATCTAATTTGCATGTACCTTTCTTCTATTTCAAATAACTAGTCATAATATAAAATCTCACTAACTTCCATAGACATAAATATGCATATTTCATAACAAAAGTTCATGAGATTAGAAGACACATACCTTATTAGCTTAAATCCACGTAATCTTCATCATCAATTATATCATTCTATTATCCATCCTTCAAGTTCCATAAACTCTATCACCATATTTCTCATGAAAATTCCATAAGAATGACATTAATCACTTAATATCATCATATGCATATAAAATACCACTTAAATACTTTAATTGATTCATATAATTCACTTGGTTTAAGAATCACTTATCAACCTTTAATGGCCCCTAATACTTTTCTATCTCCTCTTTTCTTCCTCCAATTCTTTGCTTTTTTCTATGTATTTTTTGGTAGCTAGTATAATAGGGAAGATAGAATAAGCTATTAATTATAACATTTGATTATTATTGGGTAATAAGGTGTAGAAATAGTGGAGAAAGGGATGTGTAAAGTACAACCATGCAAAAGGAGAGGAAAAGGATATGCTGGCTATAACAAATGAATTTTTTATTATTATTCATGTCTTTATATGAGGAATGGATGGCTACGATCAAATTGAATTATTTACACAAGGATTGTGAGATTTATTTTGTGTATTTTCCTTTAAAATATCATTTAATCATTTTCTACCATAGCTAATCTATATTACACTTGGATGGCTAAGATCTTCCATGCTATTATTTGATCCAATGGCCTATTTTGCTTCCTGCACATAATTTTCCCACATTTTCTCATAAATACTCATTTAATTGAATTTATTTTCTTATATTTTTTAAATAATTCCCATGTTGTAAAAATTTGAGTCACATAATTTTCATATTCCTCATATTATTTTAGTGTCAAGATATGCCAGTTTCAAATTTTTCTGAGCACATTTTTTGAATTTTTGTCCAACTTTGAATGGTTTACTATTCACCATTAACTATAATATAGATTTCATTTTCAATTTTTAACCTCTTATATGACCTTAATTGCTCCTCAAATTACACCATAATTCATGTTTTAATTTATACTACCTTCAATTATGGTCAACTTAAATTAGGCTCGAGATGCACTATTCATCGGGACCATGTCCCAAACATTATTCTTTTCACAATTTCATGTTTCTCATTTGGTACATTTGTATTTCTACCTTTTTCATGTGTTCAACTCATCTTTGGGTCTCTAAATCCATAATTCCAATTTTATCCTTGGTTATTTCATATATTTACCATTTTATCATTTAGTCATTTTTTCTTCCATTATTCATACTAACCGACTCTACTCGATCCATATATCTATTTTAGTCCCTACTTTTTCTTTTAATTTCAATTATATCCATAAAAAAATCAGACCGAAAGTTAGGGTGTGACTATGTCCTTATTAAACATCTTAAAACATCTCATATTACTACTTTAAAATTATTAAACTATGTTCTTTTTGACTCAAGTTAGCACTATATACAAAGATCATACGTAAAAATAAGCACACACTTCATCACTTGCATGATGATTGAAAGCATCATTCCACATCTCTCATGTTCTTTCATTTAATCACTCATTTCTTATTAATTTATAATCAAAATAGTATTAATTAAGTGTTTATTACATCAATTTAACTTTGCATTAAAATCCTCTTTATCTTGGCTTAAAAGATCAAAATATATGTTATTATGTTGTAAAAAATAAGGGTTACAATCGTGAGTCCTATAGGGTCATGATTATGAGGCCTTTTGGATCTTCAAAAACATGTTCAAAGGCATAAGGGGCTCTCGACTATGAGGGCTTTAAGTCTAATGAACAAAATCACAATTTTTTATAGAAAACAACAACCAAATTCTAAAATTTTCATTATAAATCATGCTAGTTTCATTTCTAAATTATTCACACTCAATTTAGACTAATATAATAATGTTATACACCATCCAATTGAATCAATTATAGCTAATTAACATGTAAAACAAGCACGAATTTCAAAAATTGTTCAAAAACCAATAAGTTGCAAATTTTACATAAAATCGAAGAGAATCTCAAGTTTTTTATTATGTACATATAGTTTAGTTGTAGAAAATGAATGGATGATGATTCTATTCCTATAGAATGAATTCCCACTTCAATTATAATATTAAATACTCCCATTTTTTCTTTCTTCATCATCATAACTCAAGTATAAGGGAACATAAGCACACCATAACATAGTTAAGAGAGTAAAAAATAAAAAACAAAAAGGTATAGATGTTGATTTTATCAATTTACCGTATGAATTTTTAGGTATTCAAGGCTTCTTTTGTTTTTTTGTAACTTCCTCAAAGCTAAAAAAGAACAACGTGCCAATATTCTATCTAATTGTAGGCAAATTTTTGGGTATTTATAGTCCTTAGTTGAATGGCTCAAATTAGCCTCCTAAATCCCATTAAATGGTCCACATGGCATCATAATGAAATATAACTTTTAATCCTTCTTATAATTACTTTTACACTAATATCACTATAATGCTTATAAATTTTCGATGTTATAAATAATACACAAATATTAAATAGTGCGTCCCAATACTCAAGGTGTACTAATGTTACTGAATAAAAGTATTAATTATAGCATAATTTTTGGTGAAATTTGGGATGAAATTGAAGTCATTTAAAGGGTACAAAATGCAAGTAAAGTTTTACATACTATGTCCCGAGAACAGTGACCTAGTTAAAGTTGAATGAAAAAATAATTCAAAAGTGCTCAAAAAATTCAAAAAAATAACACAACCTAATGGTTAAAATTTCTAACTAAGCCAATGGCACTAAGTTTGGAACTTTTTAACATCGAGAAGTAATTAAATTGAATTAATTGATTAAATAATGGCCTAAAAGAAATAGTTCCCCTCTATTAAAAATTTTGATTTTTATAAGTCAATTAAATGGCATATTTTTGTTATTTAATGGTAGTAAGAAATAATTAAATTGATTAAATGGCTCATAGAATGAATTTTTAATTGAGTTTATGTAAGAATCAATATTAGCCCTTTGATTGCCCTGTGTTATCAAATCCCACCATCAATTCCATACATGAGGAAGGACTATAAGCCATTTAGAAAGGCTATCTTCTTTCTCTTTTTCCCTTCATATGATGTGATAGACCTCCTCCATCTACTTTTTCTTTTTATTCTTCTATACCTTAATTTAAACATTTCTTTATAAAGTAAATACCATAAAATTACCTCTACCACTTTTTAATACTAATTCAAGTGGAAGAATGCTAAGAACAAGTCTAAATTAGGAGGATTTCTCACTTGATGAATAACAACATTTTTACATATAAGTGTTTATTTTAATGGTTTCATATTTTTAAGGTAGTATTTAATGCCTAGATCATAGATATAAGCTTAGAATTTAGTTTGGATAATTGTATAATTTATTGTGAATTTTCTAAGGTAAAATGGTTATGTTTCTAAAAAAGAGAAAGAATTGATTAGAAAGGGAAGGACAAAGCTTAAGTGTAAAAATTGGAGGGCTTTGGAGTTATTTATATGTGAATTTAATTGAATATGAATTATATTTTAATTATTTACGTATAAAAAGTGTGTGCATGTGTATGGAATATGTGAACTGTGTACATTAGTATGCAATTGTGTAGGTAAAATACATGTGTGGTGTAATTGGATAAAAATAAACATACATGGATTAAGAAATAAGGGAGAAATAATGTGTATGTGTGTGAGGGCTAACTAGTTAAATGGTATAGTAATTGTGTGTGAGTGTCTACATAGGAGGTTAAAGGTGAATGATGCACAAATAAGCTTACTATTATGTTGTCAGCATAATTGGATTAAAAAATTAATGATAAATAAATTGTATGGGTGTTTTAGAGTAATGGCTGAATCATTTATATTAAGGTTGTATATGTGTGTAAGTGATATAAAAGAGATTTAATCCACAAATGACCTTAATTGTATGTTAAGAAAATGATTGAGTTAAGAAATGGGTGATATATGAGGTTTATGATGTAACACTTGTAATTTTGTTGATATTATAAATAGGGACACCTGAATAATGAATAGTACTTTTGAGAACCTATGGTGAACTAAGGCAATAGAATTGTAGAATTAATTAAAACACAATTATAGGTGAAATTTAGGACCAAATTGAAATCATTTAAGGGTTAAATTTGACTGCAAAGTTTGCTTACTGGTGTCCCATTAATAGTGACCTAGCTGAATCTAAGGGAAAAATTATTCTAAAAGTTCTCAAAAAATTCTAAAAATAACACTACCTAATGGCCAAAATTCTTACTAAGCCAATGGAATTTGTTTTGGAATTTTTTGAGATAAGGAAGTAATTAAATGAAATTATTTTATGACATATTTAATCGAAAAAATAATTTTTTTGAAAAAAAATTTGTGATTTTGAGGGGAAAATTAAAATACTGATTTTGATTATTTTAGAGGCATTAGCTGAATTTTTTGAGATTTGTGGCATGAGATATGACTTTTTAAAGAGAAATTTGCTAAGAATAAATCCTAACCATTCATTTGCCACTTGGTACCCATCTAATCCTCCATTCCCTACTTAAGGATGGACCTTAAATGTTTTAAACTAGCCATCATCTTCCTCTTTTCTCCCTAACCTGACATCATCTGCCCTCCCTATAACCCAAATTCTTTTCTTCCTTTTAGCCATTAAACCACTATAAATTTTACAACTAAAGCCACCAAAATTACTACCCACTACACTTACTTCTAGTTTTATGGAAATTAGCCTTGAGAGGGCTTAGAAAGAGAGCTTTTTAAGTGGGGTGAATAGTGATCAAGGTGAGTTAAAGGGGTTGTTTTTAATTCCTAATATTTTTCTAAGATAGGACTTTAGTGATTTAAGGTATTTGTGAGCCTAAATTTAAGTTTAGTTAGGTGTAGAGTTTTTATTGAATTTTTATTTATGGAATATGTGTATGTTTGTAGACAAAGAAGGAGAGGTGATAGCAAACAGAGAAAGCCAAGCTTAAGGAAGGAATTAGGAGTCTTTTAGAGGCTTGAGTAAGCAAATTTGATGATTCATTCATTTTATCTTATGAATTTGTGTAATTTTGGTAGGTGTATATGTATAGAAATGGTATGTTTGCATGTCATGGCATGAGTTTCCAAGGGAAATGAGTTGGGATGACATGTATAGAATATTTAAAGCTTAAATGATAAAGAAAATAAGGAGGAAACATAATGTATAGTGAAAAACAATTAAAGGCTAAAATATACACTTGAAGAACTTAATGAATATAAGTAGTAGTCATTAAAATAATGTGTAAGGTTACCTAATTTAATTAGTGTAATATGTTTTTAAACACTATAAGAAAAGAATATAGATTTTAGAGAGGTTATGCTAGGTTGGCCAAATGAGGGAAAGGATGTTTTCTTGACTTGAAATTAAATTGTTGATATATGTAAAATAGAATTTAATGTTAAATAATATAATAGTAAATATTATGAAGTAAAAAAGTAGGAATTATTGACTTGAATGTTTTGAGGTGATTAAATGACCAATAAAAGATGAAGAAATTATGTCATGACCATGTATAAAATGACATCAGGAGGTGAGTAAGATACCCTTATATAAGTTGCTAGTATTGTGAACACATATATAATGATAAGAAGAGAAATAAATAAGATTTGAGAAATGATGAGCAAAGAAAAAAGATAATAATGATATGGTTCCTAAACCACTTGAGCAATGTCAAGAGAAATAAATGCAATTAATTATAAATTAAAGATTAAATGGAATATAACTGTAGGCCCATATTATTTAAATAATTACTGGATAGGTTGACTAGTCAATTAGGGAGTAGCAACTACTAGAACAGTGTCATGAGATGTCAAGCCACGAGGATAACGGTGATATGATATTGTCCTTTTCATGATGTCATACGGGAGCAGTTGCCTTAAGGTCCATGAGGGCCACTGCACATTTGAGATATGTGATGAGAAGACGAGTGAAGTCATCAGGGTCCAAAATGAGGACCCCTACACAAGCTTTGAGGCGAGTGCAGCCATCAAGGTTCTGGGATAGAACCCTACGCACAAATTGAGATTTATGATAGGTGCAACCATTAAGGTCCAAAATGTGGACCCCTGCACAAGTTAGGTCATATTATCTAGTGTTTAAAAGTGTAGTCTTTCAGATATGGGCCACTTACTATATTAACGAATATAACTAATTAAATAGAATATAAAAATCTAAGATGACAGGAAT
>CANXYI011074968.1:0-13703 GCA_948208565.1 Hura crepitans
TAGACCACTCCTAATATCCTCAAATACATTAATAACTATGTAGAGTACATCATATAATCTCGGTGGCTGCACCCACCACAATCAACATAGGGCAGTGGGCCCCAGAAGGATGGACTACCTAGCAGTTGCTTTATCCCCTAGTTGATCGGTCAACTCATCCAATAGGTGTCTAACTGATGGGCTATTAACTATTTTGGATAGTATTTATTATTATTTTATCCTTAGATTACATTTTTAGACCTAATGCACACAATTAATTACAGTTTTGCCATCATAAAAAATTTCACTATTTATTTGGTCAGTTTCTGCAATTGATACTATTCATTTGGTCATTTTCTCATTTTGTGCCTTTCATTTTTTATACCATTCAAGTCTCAATTTTAAGGTATCTTAACACCAATATTCTTAAACTAATTCCCCATTATAAGATATACTAATTTGTCAAGTTTCCAACCACATATTCACATCCAATTAGGGTATATTTTTAAGTCACCCAATAAACCATTTTTAGGTCATTTTGCATGCACTTTCTACATTTAATTTACTCTTCATTTTCACACCTAATGTGCTAATCACATGAACATACACAACATACACATTAACACATACCATTCGGCCATTATAAGGGCATACACCTACATATGAATTTCATTCCATTTTAATCTATAAATTTCATTATTTTAATGCCACTCACATAATTATAAGGCAATTCTACCTAATTAACCAACACACACCCAAATTGTCACACTTCCATACAATATCACATACATGAAATTCAACATACAAGTTAGACATAATATATTTGAGTTATTCCACATACCTATGGTGTATGTACACCCCTTTCTCCATCACTTTGAGCTTTATTTGGTTGGTTTCCCTCACTTGCCTTCTTACCCTAAACATAAACATTTCTAACTTTGAAAAATTCTCAAAAATTAACTATAGTTCTAAATGAAATTCTAAAACCATAGGGATTCTTAGAATTACCTAAGCTACCCATATTAAATATAAAAAAAAATGAAATTTGTGAACATTTACCTACTTTAGGCACTATTCACCCAAGTATGGAAACTCTCCAATTTAAGTTCCTTTCTTACAAATAATGGTGCCTAAAGATGATGAAGGTTCTAATTATATAACTTTTTCATCGAATTTGGGTGGGATTAGGAGAGAGAAAACTTGGCAAAAATGGTGAAATGCTTGGTAATGGCATTGGCTCAAGGGTTTGGTGAGGTTGAAGAAGGTTTGGTCACATGTGTGGTGTACACACATGTGTAATCTTTTATGGGTGATGGGTTGGACCTATTGGATTGAGCCAAATGGCCACTAAACCATTTTTTTTTTGCATTTTATGTCACCTTTTGGTTCAAAAATTCATAAAATATTCTATAGGTCTCTAAAAATTCCCATTTTAGTTTTAATATTCCTCGATTAATGGGACTAGAGTCCATGTAAAATTTTAGGTCAAAATTCCACCGTTGACTTTTTAGCACTATTCACGACTAGAATAAAATATTGAGAAAAAATATCAGTTGGCCTCAAAAAATTCTAATTCCTCCTCCATCATACTCAGTGGAATTTTTGAGGTGCAAGGCATGATCTTTTCGAGAGCATCTAAGCACATACCGGGGCTATCCCGGCTTAACCACATGTTATATCCGTAAATAGTAGTTCTTGACCTAAAATGAATTAGTGGTTCAGCTAAAATTTTTAATTCATTCATTTTCCCCATTTTTAGGCCAGTCAAAGTTTTATAACCAATATGCTAATAATCAAACTCAAAATGATGACTCGCACTGCGTGGAACATCACTCGGGCCCACCCAGTACTGTTCATAAGACTTTAACTGTCGAGCATTACACCATGAGGCTAATCTCTACTATCCCCTTTGTAGATATTGAAAGGTCCATGGACTGATCCCTACTATTTACCTCTTCGATATTAGGAGGTTCTTAGGAACTTATCCCAGCTATCAGGCGAAAGGTGTGTACAAGCACTGAGGTCCAAAATGTGGGCCACTATACAGCGTGGTATTTTGTTCAGTTTTCGGACTAGGTAGGTGCAGCTGCTGAGGCCCAAAATGGGGGCCACTACACATTGTGATTCTCATTATCCAATGGTTAGGACCTTGAGGGTATAAATGGATTAACTAAAGAACTTGAGCGGATTTTAATAATATTAATGAAAGAACTAGAATCTTAATTATCATAATTGAGATAACCTATGAGCAAATGCCTTAAGAACAAAAGATAAGCTATAAAGAGATACTGAATAAACTTATGTAATCTTAGTAGGAATCCTAAAGGAAATAAAAGACTAATGGAATGGTGATAGGATAGGGAAACATACATGATTAAATGAGTTATGGCAAGTAAATAAAAGATAAGGCTTTCCTAGACAAACCTAAAAGAATCACATAATTCCTGCAAAGCATATAGTAACTACTATATAGATATATCTGATAGAAAGAGCTTAACTAGATAGATTAATTAGGGAATAATAAGAACATAGGGCTAAACTATGTAAACCATGTAACTTAAGTATTGTAAGAGTAACTAGAATAGAGGTATATTAGTATGAACCATAATTAAGTAGAAATGGAATGATAAGAAAAAATGAAATAGCATCTATAACCCTAGGATTAGAGTCTAGATGATGTAATATAAATTGATTAATAAATAGTCATAATAGGAAACATGAAGAGAGATATTGAAAATAGTAAGTAGATGATATAGGGAGATTATTGTGTGTGTATATTGGTGTCTATGTACATGGTATGTTTGGTTGAATTCACCACTGAGTGCATACTCACCATATCGGGTGTTTGATGCGTAGGCCGTATATTTGGATGGTACGATGGGGATGACTAGTAGTGCAGCCAAAGACTGTTTAGGTATGATATTGTCTTAATAACTTGTGATATGTTAGTAGATAGAGGCACTCATACATGTTACTGTGGGTAGTAAAGTGTTATGAGGTATCATCAGCTAGTATGATAGCTTATAGTTGTATGGAATGAGCTCTTAGCTATAATAATAGCCTAGGCTGATATTTAATAGCAAGATCAGGCATATAGGTGTCATATGCCTGAGAGGTTCACCATAGATAACCAGAACTGTTAAACAAAATTTCCATACTGAATAAGAGACACCCAAGTAGAAGTTAAAGGAAAGGCCCTTAGGGAAATCCAAGGATGGTGACCTCATAAGAAGTATCACACTTTGCATGTTTTTTTTTTGAGAATAGGCAAGGGGTTTACAACTACACTTAAAGACACTAGAGTAAGAGGGAATTCAAAAATTGTGCAGTGACACACATTCTAGACGCCGACTACTGCATTGGCCTAGGCTAATAGTAAGGATCAATTCACTTGAACCTCCAAACACTAGACAAGAGATAGGAAGGATAAGTCCATAGACCTCCTAGTATCCCAAACAAATCAAAAGCATATAACTCTATAGATGGCAGGGATCAGTCCGTAGACCTCCCAATATCTAAATAAATCAGCAAATAACTCCAGTGGATAGTAGGGATCAGTTCATAGACCTCCTAATATCCAAATAATCAGCATCAAACATCTTTAATAGATAGCAAGGATTAGTCCATAGACCTCCTAATATCTAATAAATCATTAACAAATATCTAGCAGCAGCTAATCCTTACTTGACTGGCTAACCCATCTAATAGGTGTCTAACTAATGGGCCATCTATCTTTATTTCATGCCTATTTATTTACTGATCATCATTTTATAATATTTAGAAATGTGTAATTGATAGTTATGAATTTATTTTCACAGTTGAAATTTGACCTAGACAATTACAAGTCATTTTTGGTCCTATAGTACAGTTACGGGTTTATTTTCTAAGCCAATTTTGATTAATTCCTTAGGCATATTTAGGTCCAGTTTAAGTCTAATCTAGGTCATTATTTTAAGTCCAATTATATCCAAGTCCAAGCCATTTCTAGTGCATAAGCCATGAAGTAATTTTTCATAGATAGTTATAGGTCTTTTTAGCATTTTATGTACATAGTTACAGGTTTAGAACATGCCTTTTTCTTGGCATTTTTCCATGCCATTTGCATCCATTCTCACACATTGTCATAAGCCTAAAGCCATATCAAATTGCAAATCTCAATTGGCCATAAAAATGGCCCCATATTCTTTCCATACAAGTTTCACAAGGTATCCCAATTTTAGGTCTAATTACATGCCATTTTAAGTTCCATTTTAGGTCAATTTTTCCATTCCATTTCAACCCATTTTCAAGTCACATTTTAGCTCAATTTTCAACATTAATTCCTTACCACTAACTATTCATGATCATGCCTTATTACTCACACATTTTCATCTATCTCATGGCAATCTCACATCATATATTTCATGCTTAATATGCCATACCACTCTCTCACACAAACATCATGCCTTAACATGCGTATCATACCTATCTTGCCTAACATACCTCTTTGCCGAAGCTTGTTAATGGCTATATACTTACTTTTATCCATATTCAATCATAAATAGGCATGTAATGGTATCATTCAAGCATATATACACACACACACACCATATATCATGCAACTTAAGCCTTGACATGCCTTACACATGTCTCGACCATACCATGAACACATGCCTACAAGCATTTTTCCATCAAATTCACTATACATACATTCAATTCTACCCTTAACATACAATTTCCCATCTAACATCCCATGCTACCATGCCATACACACACCTTCCAACCTAAGGCACCTTATGGCACCTCTCGACAACTCATAGTAACACTACTAAACCTTCCTTTTCTCATCATAAACATACACAATCCATTAAATTCCATATCATACCTATCAATGACCATTAAAAACCATACGTACAATGCCTTAACACCAAACATACTCACACACACACCTTTTAGCCTTAGTGAGGCCATATATGTACATGTCTTTTTCCATTAAAACAACCCATAAATCACTAAATTACCATGGAGTTAATATGAAATTAAGCTTAGTTCACCTTTACCTCCACATTACCCACCAAAAACATGAATTCCGTATAATATTCCCATAAAATTTACATTTGAACTAAATATTGCATGCCTCAAATACATTAGATTCACATATCTCAATAAAACTCAATGTGTTCTCTATAGTTTTAGCTTAACAATTCCCTTGTTGCACTCTACCATCACCTTAGCCTCCATACACACTTATATGCCTTAAAAAAATCCTTAAAAATTCTATAGGCCTCCAAATCAAAATCCAAAGATATAGGCACCCTTAGAATGATGAAATCCTCTAGGAAAAAATAAAAAGGGGAAGAAAAACACTTACAATTGAAATTGATTTTATAATCACCCTTTATGTATACATGATGATTTCTTGATTTTTCTTGAATTCTATGGTTATCTATGGCCTCCAAAACCTCTAAAGAACAATTCTTAACTCATCAATAGAATTGTTTATGATAATTAAAAGTGGAATTAAGCTTGGGAAGCCATGGAAATAGAGGAGAGAAAGAGAGAGAGAGGTGTCAAGTGAGAGGAGGAAGAAAATGAGGTGGGTGAGTAGGCTTGCCATAAGGATGATTAGGTGGCATAAGAGGGGTATTTATAAAGGGTATAGTGTTTTTAGGTTTGTCCAGACACATCTCGAGTCATTCCCAGCCTAAGTCCATCTGAGTTTATAGCATATTAGATTTTGACCTAAAATTATTTATTAGTTCTGCTAAATCTTTAAATTATGTCATTTTTATTATTTTCAAGCCCCTTAAAGTTTTATGGCTAGTACGCCTTACCTTGAGCCTCATGAAGGTGACTCAACACTCTAGGCACACTTTTCAAGCCTCGGAGGTACTGTTCATAGAGTTTTGACTTATGAGCATTACACTAGCCATCTATTTATTGATGGAAAGCTATACAGAAGTTCAACTTTATGCCTAAAGCCTCATGCAACTTTTTCCAAAACCTTGAGGTAAACCTGAAATTGCTATCAGACATAGTTAAAGTAGGCATTCTAAAGAACTTAACTTTCTCTTGCATATACATCACAGCTAACTGTACTAAAGAATAGTCAATTTTCATTGGTAGGAAATGAGCCATTAGTTAATCTATTGACTATTACCCCTACTACATCATGCTATTTTTGAATTAATAAAAGTATAATCTCAAAATCCATAGTGATTATATCCCATTTTAACTCAAGTATTGCCAAAGTTTATAGCAAACCTGAAGGAACTTGGTGTTCAACTTTAACTTGCTGACATGTTGAATAGATAATCACATACTTAGCTATGTCCTTCTTCATACTTGACCACCAAAAGTGGGCTTTTAGGTTATAGTACATCTTTCTACTTATAGGAGGCATAGCGTATGAGCTATTATAACCCTTATCCAGAATCATTCTCTTAAACTCAGCATTGTTAGACACACATAATATATTTTAATAAAAGACTTTACCTTCTTTTATCTCATAATTAGTCTGCTTCCTTTCTTAGATTAGCCTTATAACATTATACAACTTCTCATCAATTTTTTAACTTCTCTCACTTGTCTGAACATATCTAGTTTCACTTTCATCTCAACTACAAGTGCTCCATCATGAGTAAACTTTAGTTAGACATTTAATGCCCTCAAAGCTACACATAAATGAAACACAATAGCACATCACATCATGAATTGTTCAAAGGCACACATAAGTAAGTGAAAACTCAAATCTCATTATAAAGTCATACCTACCAAAGATTTCTAGCTTGTGGCATCTACTACAATATTCACCTTGCCAGGATGGTAGTCGATTACATAGTTATAATCCTTAAGCAACTCTATCCATTCCTTTTGTCTCAAGTTAAGCTCTTTATTAGTGGGTAAATACTTGAAGCACTTATGATATGTATAAATGAAACACCTCTCACCATAAAAGGCAGTGTTTCTAAATCTTCAAGGTAAGCAAAATTGCTACTAACTTAAGGTCATGGGTAGGATAGTTCTTCTCATATGGCTTAAGCTATCTCAAAGCATAAGCTATAACTTTACTCTCTTGTATTAACACTCACCCAAGACAATTATGAGATGCATCATTATAAATCATATAATCCTTACCAGACTCTAATAGAGTGAGAATGGGAGCTCTAGTTAACATCTCTTTTAGCTTCTTAAAACTTGCCTAACACTTATCACTCCACTCAAACTTATCATTCTTTTATATATACTTGGTCAAAAGAGACACTATAAGGGAAAAGCCCTTCACAAAGTGCTTATAGTATCCTGCCAAACTTAAGAAACTCCTAATTTCAACAAAAATCATTGGTGGCTTTTAAGTCATCATAGATTCAACCTTTTTAGGGTCTACTCTCACCCTATTAGCTAATATCTCATGTACAAGAAAGGCTACCTCTTTAAGTCAAAAGTCACTCTTGTTAAACTTAGCATATAGCTATTTCTCTCTTAACTTTCGTAATGCTAATATCAAATGCTTATATGCCCTTTCTTATTCTCAGAGTACACCATCAATGAGGACCACCAAAAAGTGGCCTAGAAATGGATGAAAGACCCCATTTGTCAATCTAAAAGGCATCACTAAAAACTCATAATGCCTATATCTCATTTTAGAAGTTGTCTTATACACATCTATATTTTTTAGCTTAAGCTGATAATACTTAGACCTCATATTAATCTTGGAAAACACTTTTACTCCTTTCAACTAATAAAATAAATCATTTATCTTAGGGAAAGGATACTTATTCTTCATAGTTAACTTATTTAGCTATTTATAACCAATGCACAATCTCATACTCCCATTTTTCTTCTTCATAAATAAAACTAGTACTCCCTAAAGAGACACATTAGGATGTATGAAACCTTTATCTAAAAGTTCTTATAACTAAATCTTTAACTCTCTATGTTCTATGGGGACATAGATTTAGCACTAGGGAAAACCTCAATACCAAATTGCACTTCTCTCTCAGGTGGTACTCTAAGCAACTCATCAGGAAATATATCCTGCAACTCACACATAGTTGGCATATCCTTAGTGCTAGCTTCCACCTTACTAATATTGCTCGTATAAGCTAAGTAGGCTTGACACCCTTTTCTCACTAACTTTTTAGCCACCATAATAGAGATCACAAAAGAAAAGAAATTTGACCTCTTTCTAATAATGACCACATCCTCATCACTATTAGAGGCTTTAAGAGTAGTTCTCTTAAGGCTATAATTAACCATAACTTGATGTTTATATGACCAATCCATTCCTAATATCACACCAAACTCATTAAATGGTAGTTCAATTAAACATGCTACAAACTCATACTCTTTATATCTCAAAGGATAACTCTTATGCACTTTATTCACAATCACACTATAGCCCAAAGAATTAGTTACTTGAATATCATACTCAAGGTGCTTAAGTTCTAATCTTCACTTATGTGTAAAGTTAGTGCAAACATATGAATGAGTGGAACTAAGATCCATTAATACATGCACAAAGTTGTCAAATATAAAAAAGTACTAATAATCACATCATGTGCATCCTTATTTTCACGTGTTCGAATGACATACTAGTGAGTTGGGGCTTAAGCCTCTAGTCTTTACATAGTCTCAAAAGTGACTCATTATGGTACTTTAGTAGTCTTTTATCTTCTAAGGCTTCTTTATATAGGTGTTGTTGCTTTAGTACCATGTGTCTATTATTTTTCCTCCTTAGCCCTCTAACGATAATCTATAAGTCTATAATCTATCACTCCAAACATGAACCACCCATTAGTCCTATGCCAACACACTCCATCATGGTGTCTACCATAGCACTCATAAAGTTGTGTAGACATATCTCTAGCAATAGATCCTAGGGTACTAGCCACAGATGCAACCCTATGATCTCTTACAATTGGCTTATACTTGAAGGAAGCTCTCTAAGTAGTTCTCTAATTCATACCTTAAGTCTAACATTAAATAGATAATCTAGTAATGCCTGTGAACCGTTGTTCTTTGAAAAGTATAACTTAAGGGGCGAATAATGCCCTTAGAGCAACTAGGTCCTATAGAGGTAGTTGAAGGGGAGTATAGGTCATAAAACTTTGACTGGCTAAAATAATTAAAACTTTTAGGAGAACCAATACATTATTTTATGTTGAGATCTACTGAATAGTTACTTTAGTTGTCATTATGTTAGGAAAGGCCTAGGATATGCCTGGTTAGACCTGAAAATAGCACATCTTGAATGTCAAAAATTTTAAATAATCCAATGATGAAAGAATTATAATCTTTTAAGGTCATTCAAAATTTCTTAATTATGTGAGGGAATAGTTCACCTAATTTCACTTGGAATTTTGACCCAAGATTTTAAAAACCCCTTTAATTAAGAGTTTTAATATTTTTTTACATTGAAAGAAATAATTTAGGAAGTCTTAAACATTTTATTTACATTTTTTAAGATACAAATGTAAATGGGAATAATCAAGCTTATTCGATCGCCATGTGGTATGATCGTGGCCATCCAACACCTTAATATAAATATGTTAAAGTGTGTGTGTGTGTGTGTATGGGATTAAAATACATCATTTTCTCCCCTTAAATTCCTTTGAAGTTGACGCTACCCTTCTATGGCTTCCCCTTTGTCTTTCTTCATACCAAGCCCTAAAACACACTAATTTCTTTAACTAAAATATCAAATTAGGCCTTCATAGGCTCTTAAAAATGCTTATATAGAGAAAAAGCCATTGGATTGCTTGTTTAAGGTGATTTTAAAGCTTGGTGAATAGTGACCGTTTAGTGAGTAAGTGGTTTTTCTTGAGTTTTTATTTTTATTTTTATTAGGTAGTATCTAGGGTGTAGAGAATTCTTATACATACAAATTTCAATTTAGAGCTTTATAAATGTTTGTAGAAATTTTCTAAGTCAAAACCTAATATGTTATTGTCTAATGGTGGAATGGATAGAGGAAGAGGAAACCAAAGGTTCTGGAGTGTATTTAGAATGTTTTAAAGGCTACTCAAAGTGAATTTAATGTCATATACATTATATGTTAATTCTTGCATTATGTTGATGTTGATATATGTGTATGAAAGTGTGGGGTTAGTTATATATGTTGTGTGTTTGTGCTTAGTGAATACATATGTGGAGTTTATGAGTGGGATTGAATATAAATGCATAAAGGAATGAAAGTAAAATAATATGTATGTGTGTGATTGAGTTATGGTTGAATGGTATGTGTGTAAAAAATGTATAGGTGTATGTGCAATTAAGTGGTTCATGAAATGTAAATAAATAGATGAGAGAGTGATAGGCATGGTTAAAATGAGAAATTACTTGTATGTGTATTCTGCCTTTATAGCTAAGAGCTGCATAAAAGAGTATAGGTCTATATGAGAGTGAAAATAACAATATATGACCTCAATGAAATTATTACTAAGCAATGAATGTGATAGAGATGTGGAATTAATGAATAAGTGAATTTAATGTAAAATGAGCTGTGTGTTGAGTTTGTGTTACTTATATGAATGGATCATGTGAAACAAGTGCTCAAGTATGTGTTTTCATAAGGAAAATTTACATGTATGGTATAGTGAATGCAATAAGCATGACTGACTATAGAAGTGGTAGGAAACATAATGTGTATGTGGTGAAAATGTGTAGGATTGAATGGTGCACTAAGGTACAGGTGTGTGCATGCGTGATTAACTTATGCATGTAATGTAAGTTAGAAAATGAGAGAAATGTCTAATGGTAATATAAGACTAAAAAGACACTAGGTGTATATGTGCTTATGCATGTGGTAACCGTGAGGTATCTGTGATGGGGATATGTTATATGTTATAATGTTAAGGATATTTCATGTATGTTTATACTTGAAAGAGTATGAATATGATAATGGAATAGTTAATACTTGAATGAGTAACATGTGTGTAAGACATGATAATGCAATGGTAAGTTAAGGTATGGAAATGAAGTAACCATAAATTAAATAGACATTCAAGTGATGTAATATGGCCTAATAAATAAATTTGAGTTAGCGAAATGAGAAAAAAATGAATAGTTGATGTTGGACCTTAAAGTTTGAAAGTACTAGTTGATAAGCATAAATGTGTATAACTTTTAAATATAATTGTATTATGGAAAAACTGAGTAAGCCAAATATAAACCTAACAGAATGAAAGAAATGGTTAAGGAAATTATTAGAATTGGCCCATATTAGTTAAACCATCTACTTGATAGGTTAACCGATCAACTAGGGAGTTAGCAGCTGCTAAGGACTTGATATTAATGGTTATAACTTGGAAGAGAATATGTGATATAAAAAAATAAGGCAAACTGAGAATAGGTTAGTGAGAAACATAGTGGGTCCGAACATATAATAAATCTTGTAATGTAATTAATTGAAGACATGAACATAAATAGGTAGGATCCTAATAAAATATGACATCTATTAAACATGAATGTAATAACATGGTTAAACTACCTTTATAGACTAAACTTGACAAAAAGAAAAGTACATTAATAAATAAGTGTTTAATGGCCTTAAACTAAGAGTGATGTAAGAATTCAAGGTAGAGGCTATGATATCACATAATAAGTCGAGCATCTACATAAGAAAATATGATAGTGATGTAGACATATAATTTAATAATCATGTATTTGCATGAGCATGGTGATATGAAAGCAATTTATGCATAAATGAATAATCTTGCATGCTTACATGTTGTGTCTATTACACAATGCATATTATGTTAAATTCGCCACTGACTATATACTCAGCGTGTCAATCTTCTGATACACTGGTGTTAGATGGAAGATAGTAGTATTGTCCTATGCAACAGTGTAATAGTAGGCTTCCCATAGAGAATACACTAGTGACACATCTATGTGTATGACCTAGATTAGTAGTGCTCATGTATGAGGGAGGTTTAGGTCATAGAGGTAAGGTATATGGTCTGATGTATTGAAAGGTTTTAACTAAGTTTCATGGTCAATTAGATTTCGTGCTGTATACATATGTATGTTTATTTATTAATGGTAAAATTAGGCTTTCATTGATGTATGTATTATATTGATTGAGATGCTGATGCAATGATAAGTTAGATGGGAATGACTAAAGGGTCAAATGGACCCAGTGACTAAAGAAAGATTTAAGAATGGTTTTAAAAGTGTTTTACAAGTTTAAAGTTTTTATTTTTTCACCTAGATAACCATTATGCTATTGGAATCCCTTAAATTTAAGTTTTTCAAAGATAACTAGATTTTTAAATAAGATTACACATGAGGTTAAATATAGTTATGTTAGAGTAGGATACAGATGGGTAACTTTCTAGAAAGTAACATCCCTTGTTCAGTCTGAAAATGGATTTGGATATAAGGTGTTACAAATCCTTTTTGCTTCTTGTTAGCAATAAAGGACGTACTGGTCTAACCCTATGACCTCTTATTCTGGTCCTCATTCCTCTACTTCTATCTTGCTACATCGATCTCCTCAACCTTAAGGGTTATAGATATCAACTCATAGAACTCTCTAATTTAAAGGTAAGCCATATGTACTTAGATCTCATCATTAAACCCTACTTAAAACTTCCTGCACCTCACAATTCTAGTCATATGCATGTCTTCTAAATACTTTAGGAGTCTCTAGAACTCTTTCTCATACTTCGATATGGTCATC
This sequence comes from Hura crepitans, assembly GCA_948208565.1. NCBI lineage: Eukaryota > Viridiplantae > Streptophyta > Magnoliopsida > Malpighiales > Euphorbiaceae > Hura > Hura crepitans. Next base: position 12,644 of record CANXYI011074968.1, read on the forward strand.
TACTTCTACCTCAACTGTAAAAATTCCCTACCTTTCATCTCTCTATAGGTCTTACTAATGTACTACTTCTTAAGCTCTTTCTAGAAGAACTCTCAAGTGATTATCTTAGTTATTTTTCCTCTTGTCTTGGTCACCCACTAATTTTATGCCTCCTTTAGAAGAAGAGACTTAACACATAATAGACTTTCTTTTTCTTTGCACTTCATATGCTTAACACTCTCATAGTGCAATCCATCTAATACTCTGTTATAGTTAAATGATCCGTCTTAAGGCTACAAAACTCTTATACACTAAATTTCTCCATAATGGATCTCTTATAAGGAGCTAGTTATGGCTAAGGTAACAGAGGCAGTGGTTAAGGTATAGCTCATGTAGCCTATCTTATAAGCTTAATCTAGGTGGGAAACATCACTTGTTGATTTTATTCTTATAGTCCTATCGATATTAGGTTAGAGGCAACTAGCCCTTTTGAGTTGTCGCTACTTACTAGGGCTCGAGTCTTAATTACTCTTATTGAGTCATTAGACATATCGCACTTAAAATAAACAAAGAGCACTTACATGACTGACTATAACTTATACATATGAAATGAAATTGTATGCATACCTTAATGACACGAATGCATTCATATGCTATAGACATAAGATTTTAGGGCTCCCTAGTTAGGATTGCCTGGTGATGAAGAAAGGACAAAAGTTTGTATAAGTGGAAATCTTGATGTTTGATTTGAAGTTCTTTTTATAAAATTTTTTGAATATAGATACTTACTCTACCTGACAAGCTCGTAGTGTAACCCAAAATTGCATAAAAAATGGGGGATCTTTTATGGGCTCAAGGCGATAGGCTTGAGCTTGATACCCAATACTAACCTAAAAGGTGGTACAGAGGGTGAAGCCTCTTATAATATGGAGTCATTAACAAGAAAAATGGTTTTAAAATGTATTAAAAAGGAGTTTTATGGTTTTAAAAAGGTTATTAATAATTTTATGCTATTTTAATCAAAACAACACCATTTTGAGTGCTCTTAAAATGGCTATTTCAATCGTTCCTAATATGTTTT
>CANXYI011075052.1:0-15399 GCA_948208565.1 Hura crepitans
ATGTTTTTTTTATATCAAATTTACTACAGAGTTCATAGTCAGTGCACTAATGTTTTGGTGTACAGGTAACAGTAGGGAGCAATCTAACCTCGAGTTCTATGTAGTGTAGCAATAGAGCATTGAAAGGTCTAAGATGTGGTGCTTTTAATTGCTTTAGTAGGCACTTATGTAAATACTCTAGGTTATGGGTCCAACTAGTTTAGAAGCTACTAATGTCTGTAATTATAATTAAAATATGTGATTTATAAATAAGGCCATTTATTTGATTGTTTAATTTTTGTCTAATTCTGATATTTTTGCGCTTGAGCCCATGTGTGAAGTTTGAATGTTTGTTGATGATATATTGGTGATAATAGAGGACTAGAAGGGTCTGGACGGTGACAAGAGATGTAATTGAGATTAGTAGAAGTGTTTTTCTCATGTCAAAATTTTTAGAATGTCACTCGAGAAGCCATTATGCTGCCTAAACTTTTGTGTAATCTATAGTTGGCTATCAAATGGATTTTTAGGTTAATTATACCCAGAACAACATTATGTAAGTGATATATAAGAATCTAGGCAATTTATATCCAGATAATAAATAATATGCAAGTGTTAAGCGAATGCAGGTTTAAAGCAATTTTAGGATGGATAATCTAGTGGGAAGTCCATTGATTATTAGGTTTCTTGGGGAATCTTGTAGGCGGTGTCATATTGAGTGGTACTAGAGCATATGTTATATGTTATAGGTATTTTACACGAGTTTCAATGTCTAGGAATTGATTATTCTGATACGATACACTGTAATGAGACAAATAGGTTCAGTTTCTTTTGTTGTTAATTAAGATGAGCGATAAAGCACTAAATGAACAAGGAGAAAAAGTAGCAATTTTTACTCTTACCACTATATAGGGAGCAGGTAGTATAACGATGCCTGAGCATAGTGATGCTATACACCAGTCATAACCTTCAACATAGCCACAGACCCAAGCATCTCTGATATTGTTATAGTACATAATGGATTTGCTCAAACATACAAAAGTAGCAGTTCCACCGCCTTCACCAGTTTTAGCTCCTCCTCTACTAGCTCCAGTTCCTTCTCTACCTCTGCCCCCAGTTGTATTATAGAAGACAAACATAAACAATGAAAGGAAAATAGGGGATGTAGACTTGTTGGGAGCTAGAAAAGATGATATAGCAAAAGCTGAATACTAGCTAGAGAGGATATTGAGGATAATGGAACAACTCGAACGTACAAAGGAGGAGAGTCTAAAGTCTACCACTTCTTTTCTATAAGAAGAGGCATTCCACTAGTGGGACACTATTAAAAAGAGAAAGACACTAGCAGACATTACTTGGGAATTCTTCCAAAAGGAGTTCAAAAAGAGATATATACCTAAAACATATAAAGATCAGAAGAGACATGAGTTCTTTAAGTTGAAATAGGGTAGAATATAAGTATTTAAGTATGAGAAGGACTTTGGTAGACCCAATAGATATGCAAAAGAATTTATTACAACTAAAGAAGAAAAATGCGAAAGGTTTGAAAAAGGCCTTAATGTAAAGATGAGAATGCAAATATCCACTACACAAATAAGAGATTTCTCAACTTTGGTGTTAGCTGCATATGATATAGAGGAAATGATACAAAAGAAGAGAGAGGTTTCCAAAGAAAGAGATAGTTCACTATAAGGCAATCTAGTTCAGCCCTAGGTGCCAATAAAAGACTGAGAGAGACACAATCTCATCCAAGGCACTAGACATAAAGGTAAGCACAATCTCAAAGATCTAGGCAAGCATCAGTGTCTAGACCTAGACCACCATAACCAGGTTACAATGCTCTAGCCACTACGACTAGAAACATACCTCTACCCTATGGCACTTGTAATAGAAGACACTAAGGTCAGTGTAGATAGGCCAGAATAGGGGGATATGTTATCTATGGATCCTGAGACCATTTCAAAAGGGAGTGTCTCTAGAGATAGACTGAGGGTGCTCATACCTAAGCATCTACAACACCTTAGAGTAGGGTGCAAAGATAGGCTAGATATGATTAGCTTAGCAATAGCTAAGGGACAAAGTTAAAAGATTGTGCACTAGATAGACAATATGTAATCAAGGCATGTGAAGAAGTAGAAGCTCCAGATGTCATTACTAGTACTTTTCATTTATTTGATGTTCCAATTTTGGTACTAATAGACCCAAGATCTACTCATTCTTATATATTCTCTACACAAGCACATGATAGAGGACTAGAACTAAAACATGCAAGCTTAGATATTCAAGTCAGTAATCCCATTGGATAGAGTGTGATCATGAATAAAGTATATAGACTCTATCCATTGGTGATTCATGAACAATTGTTTCTTATTTATCTAATTGAATTGCCCTTCTATGAGTTTGATCTTATCTTGGGAATGCATTGGTTATCTAAACATTAGGCTATACTTGATTATAAACATTAGGAGTTGACCCTCTAGACAGTGGAGAGATAGGATATGAGAGTTATGGGTGAGAAAAGCTTCTTGAACAATCTAATCTCAGCTGTTACATCACAAAGACTCATTCATAAAGGCTATGAGGCATACCCAGCCCATGTCATTAATACTAATACTCCTACACCTAGCCTTTAACAAATTCTAGTAGTTTTTATATTTCCTAATGAGCTACTAGGATTGCCTCCACAGAGGGAACTTGACTTTGAATTTAAAGTGTATCTTAGTACTTCTCCTATATCTATTACTCTTTATAGAATAACACCTACTAAATTGAAGGAACTATATGTGTACTAGTAAGAATTGTTAGACAAAGGTTTCATCAAACCTAGTACTTCACCCTAGAGAGCACCTATGCTCTTTATAAAGAAGAAAAATGGGTCGCTCTGATTATGTATTGATTATAAACAATTAAACAAAGTGACAGTGAAAAATAAATATCATTTGCTGATAATTGATGATCATTTTAATTAGCTTCAAAGTGCCAATATCTTTTCCAAGATAGATTTTAGATTAGGGTACCATCTTTTAAGGATTAAGAAGGCTAATTTTCCTAAAAATGCTTTTAGAACTAGATATGAGCACTATGAGTTCCTAATGGTGCCATTCATACTCACTACTGCTCCACCAGCTTTTATAGACCGAATGAATAGTGTGCTTCAACCATACCTAGATTAGTTTGTGATAGTGTTCATTGATGACATTTTGGTGTACTCTAAGACTAGAGAAGAACATGAACAATATTTTAAGGTTACGTTATAGACTCTAAGAGAGAAACACTTGTATACCAAGTTGAGTAACTATGAATTTTAGCTAAATAAAGTGCCTTTCCTAGGCCATATAGTGTCAAAAAAGGGTATCAGAGTTAACCCCAGCAAGTTTAAAGTAGTGTTAGAATGGGAAACACTAAGGAATGTGATAGAAATATGGAGTTTCTTAGGATCGGTTAGGTATTATAGAAGATTTGGGAAAGGGTTCTCAATTATTACAGCACCTATAACCAAATTGATAAGAAAGAATGTTAAATTTGAATTGGATAAAAAATATCAAAAGTGTTTTGATAAGCTAAAGAAAATGCTAACTGAAGCTCCTATCCTCATTCCACCTAAACTAGGAAAGGTTTTTGTTGTGCATAGTGATGCTTCACTCAATGGACTAGGTTATGTGTTGATGCAAGAAGGAAAAATGGTTGCTTATGGTTTAAGATAATTGAAGCCACATGAAAGGAACTATCCTACTCTTGATTTGGCATTAGCTGCAATTGTATTTAACTTGAAAATCTAAAGGCATTACCTATATAGTGAGAAATGTTATATTTACACTGATCATAATAGCATAAACTATCTCCATATCTAAAAAGACATGAACCTAAGGTAGAGAATGTGGCTAGAATTGATAAAGGATTATGATTTTTTGATAGATTACCACCCAAAAAAAGCTAATGTTACTGATACATTGAATAAAAAGTTCATGCTGACATTGATAGCCATAGATGTTAGATTGGGGTATACAGAGGAAAATGTCATCTTGGTAGAATTACAAATTAAACCAGACTTCAAACAATGGATAAAAGAGGCTAAGATCAAGTATGAACAATTGGTATAGATTGTAAGTGAAGTCAGTTTAGGGAAGGTAGCAAGATTTGAATTGAGTGAAGATGGATGTCTGTTACCATGGCAATTTGTGTATATTAAGTACAAATTTCATAAGGCTACAGATACTGAAGGAGGTATATGAAGCTCCTTATTCTATACACCTAAGAAGTACAAAGATATATTTGGACTTGAAACCTCACTACTAGTGGTTAGGGATAAAATGAGATATAGCAGAATATGTGGCTAGATGTTTAACATGTCAGCAGGTAAAAGTTGAACATTAAGTTCCATATAGATTGCTACATCCTATATCAATACTAGAATGGAAGTGCGAAAAGGTTGAAATGGATTTTGTAATAGGACTACATATGACCAGAACAAAATGTGATGATGTGTGGGAAATATAGATAGATTAACCAAGATAGCACATTTTTTCCTTATCATAATGGATTATTCCCTGGAGAAACTAGTAAGACTATACATAGATGAGATTGTGAGAATCCATGGTGTGATTATCGCTATTATTTTTGATGGAGACCCTAGGTTTACTTCTAGGTTCTGAAGGAAGTTACATGATGTATTGGGTACTAGATTGACGTACATTATAGCTTTCCACCCTCAGATAGATGAACAATCAGAAAGGGTGACACAAGTGCTAGAGGATATGCTGAGCAGCTATGTTATTGAATTTAATGGTAGTTGGGACTAGTATTTATCCTTAGCAAAATTTGCATACAATAACAATTATCAAACCAGTTTGGGCTTGGTACCTTATGAGGCACAATAAGGTAGAAGGTGCATCACTCCTCTGTGTTAAGCTAAAGTTGGTAAAATGAAGATTATAGGTATTGATTTGATCAGAGATGCAGAGGATAAAGTTAAGCTTATTAGAGAGAGATTGAAACCTACCATTGATCGACAAAAATCTTATGCTAACTTGAAATAGAGGGATATTGAATATGAACTAAGTAAGAAGGTGTTCTTGAAATTAACCTCATGGTAGAAGGTACTCAAGTTTGGGAAAATGGGGAAACTTAGCCCTAGATTTATTGGTCTATATGAAATCCTAAAAAGGATAGGACAACTAGCATATAAGCTAGCTTTGCCACCTAAGTTACAATAGATCTATGATGTATTCCATGTGTCAATGCTAACACGATGTAGATTAGATCCTTCACATGTGATCTCAGTAGAAGAGATTGAAGTCTAGCAAGATTTAAGCTATAAAGAAGAACTAGTATAAGTCATGCCAAGAGAAGTCATTTGAGAAATAAAGCTATACCACTAATTAAAGTGTTATGGAAACATCACAACACAGATGAGGCTATGTTGGATGCTGAGGAGTAGATGAAAGCTCAATACCCATAGAAATTTCTTAAGAGGGGAAGAATTGTAAGGCCTATAAGTTAAGGCTCCATGAATAATACCTCCAAGGGTTGAGAAATATGCTGGTGTATTGAGTTAGCTTAATGTGCCCTATGAAGGATGCACTGATTATGAAACTTTAAGGGGTAAGAAAAAGATGAAAATGACTTAATTTAAAATTTTAGTAGAACCAATAAATTATTTTAAGCAATAATTAAGGGGGTCGTAAGATCAAATGGACTTAGGCTGAGAATAACCCTAGATATGCCTGAAAAGACCTATAAATATCACACTTTAATGGTCAAACATTCATTTGAGACCATTAGTGAAAGAATTTTATTTTTCTAAGGTCATTGAGTAATTTTTTAAAATTTCCTAATTTTTTGAGAAATTAGGTATCTAACTTGACAATGGAATTACATCGTGAAAATTTGTGAGCCTATAAATGAGCCTAATCAAGGATTTTAAAATTGATACGATGATTTTTAGAGGTCCTGATGAATTTTAAAAATTGGCTGAAGTTAGAGAAAAAAATCATGATTTTTTGGTCACTCGGGTGCCACGTGTCACCTTCAGAGCCACCCTAACCCACTATAAATAGACATGACCAAGTGGGAAGTCCACTAGCATGCCATATCACCCCTATTCACCTTACTTCTTTTTCTCCCACACTCACTAGCCAACACCTCCTCCCCCTTTGAGTTTTAATTTTTTCTTCAATTCAAGCTTAATTCTAACAAAAAAATTCCACTAAAAATCACATTAATTAAGTAGGAATTCATCTTTTAAGCTTGGGGACACCATAACAATCCACAGAGATTGGAAAAATTCACTAAATATTTAATTACATATATGGTGGCTTAAAATCCAATTTTATGTGTAAAGGGTTTTCCTTACTTTTTTACTTTGCTTTTAAGTAGTGCCATCAATTCTAAGCAATTCCATGCTTTTAGATTTTTAATTGGATGCTTGTATGATTTTTAGGATTTTTTTCTAAGTTAGTATGTGGTGTATGTATGCTTGAGAAGAAATGATGTTCAACAAGGCAATTAAAGGTCCTAAGGTGTAGAAAAAACTTCTCTAGTAATCTAGGTATGTGAAATTGATCAAATATAACTATGCCATGTTGAGTTTAAATATGATTTATCATGTAATTATGTATAAAAGTTGGGATTTGATTAGGTATTACATATGAATTATGGATATATAGTTAGTTTGATGCTAATTGCATAGAAAATGATGATTAGCATGTTGAATTAATAAGAGAAAGGGATTGAAAGCCATAATCCCATTTTGGTCGAGAGTTATGTGAGGTTTGTATATGGTGCTATGTATGTGTAAATGATGAATACGGTAGATAATACAATGTATGGCATGAGTATATATGGTGTTAATATGGATTTAGGGTGGAGAAATTATGTATGGCCAAGAAATTGATATGTTTGGGAGGTGTAGATATGTATCATGGCATGTGATTGGTCTGTGTGGTATGTGATTAGAGTATATATGCTGAGAATTGACGTGTTTGCCATATGTATTATGTGTGGGTAGTGAATTTGATGAGAAAATGTATGTATGTGTGATCATGGTATGGCCAAGGCATGTGTGTGATGTGTCCTAGCATAGCATGCATGGTATGTCACATACGCATGTGAGTGTATGCTAGAATGATGATATATTATATTTATTTGTGATAAAAAGTGGGAATGTGCATGTGTGTATTCATAAACAAGTAGTAGCCAAGAGGTATGGCATATATGACATGTACGTTATATATGGGTGACATGGTGTACATTGTGTGTGAATGGCATGATTTATTGAGCATATAATAAATGATATCTAAATGTTATGGAAAGTGCATGAAAGATATAGGTGAATAAGATATAATATATGGCCTATAAAGGTAATGAAAATGTGCCTTTGATTTGGGGTAAGAAATTGTGATAAAATGGCATGGAAGAAATGGTAAAAAGTGACCTCAAAATGATGTCCTAAATGTGCCAATAAATGACCCATAAATTGAACAGAAATTGTACATGATTTTGGTGAAAAATATGAGGCCTCTTTTGTTGGGATTTTGGGTCAATGTAATGAGATGTAATGTAGCCCCGAATAGTAGGTTTGTATGGCTCGAATTATGGCATGAAATGGATGTAGAAAAGAGACCTAAAACTGTCAAATAAAACTGGACTTTTAACTGTCAGATAAAATATGACCTATAACTTTTTGGATAAAATTAAGTTTTTGGAAATAGATAATAACTATGTATTAATCATTTGTAAACAATTTAAGATGATGATCAATAAAAAAATTAATATAAACAAAAACCAATCAACCCATTAGTTAGACACCCACCAGATGGGTTGACCAGTCAATTAAGGACTAGCTTATGCTAGATATTTGTCTATTTATTGGACTAGGCTAGTGCAGAGGTTAGGGTCCATAATATTGATGACTGCACTATGATATGATTATGATCTTTTTTTGTTTATTAGACCAGGCTGTTATAGTGGTTAGGGTCCAAAAGATGGTCCATTGCACTTTGTTAGTATTACTATCTGCTCATCAGAATAGGCCGATGTAGTGGTCGGGGTCTATAACATGGGCCGCTGAACTATGATGTTGATAATGTGATATGATGATATATTTATTTCTCTAGAACTAGAAAGATCCAAGCACCTACTGTCAAACTAGGATAATATAGCAGTTGGGGTCCATAGGATAAGGCTAGTATAGAGCTCGAGGTACATAATGTAGGTCTATTGCACAATTTAAGTTCCCTCTTAGTCTAGTGTTTGAAAGTGTAGTCTATCTAGATGAGCCTACTTAATAAACTAAATATTTCACCTGATGGTAGATAATAGTAACAAAGAAATTAATGATCGCATAGAAATGGCATAAGTGTAAAAAAAAATTGAATTATGAGATTAGTTAATAAAAAAATATTATTTTGCAATATGGCTCCTCTATATTACATTCATGAATCTATGGCATTTCTAATGTATATGTATGCTCACATTGACATGTTTTTAATAAATCAAATTCACCACTGAGTTTCATACTCTGCATACTAGTGTTTTGATGCATAAGTAACAGTAAGTAGTAGTATAGCGTTGAGTTCAATACAATATAGTAATAGAGGTATTGAAGGGTATATGATGTGGTAATTTTAATTGCTTTTTGTAAGCACTCATGTAAATACTATAACTTATTGGTTCAGCTAGCTTAGAAGCTACTAGTGTCGGTAATTATAATTAAAACATGTGATTTATAAAAGGGGCCTTTATTTAAATGTTTAATTTCTATCTAACTATGATATTTTTGGGCCTGAGGCCCTGTGTGAAGTTTAAATGTCTATTGATGATATATCAATGATAATGGAGGACTAGAACGGCTCAGAGGGTGATAAGAGATGTAATTAAGGTTAATAGAAGTGATTTTCACACGTCAAAATTTTTAGAATGTCACTCGAGAAGCTATTATGCTGCCTAAACTTTTGTAAAATCTATAGTTAGCTGTCAAATAGATTTTTAAATTAACTATACCTTGAATAGCATTATGTAAGTGATAGACAATAATCTAAGCAATATCGATCCAAATAATAAATAATCTATAAGTGTTAAGTGAATACAAGTTTAGAGTAATTTCATTTTTGGTGACCAAGTGGGAAGTACATCACCTGGGTTTCCTAGGGAATCTAGTAAGGGGTGTCATAGGTTTTTGTATAAGTTGTATGATAAAAGAATATATAATTAGTAAAAAAAATGAAAAGTAAAAAGATTTTAAGTGAACTAGACAAGTGACAAGATAAAAGATGGTTCTATTTCATTTCTTATTCATGTTAAATAATTGGATTTTGTAATGGGTGTCATAGGTATGTTGAGTTCTTTAATAGTGTGTTTTATACAGGTTACTATTAGGGATAGTGTCACCAGAAGGCTGTTATGCTATTAGATTTTTGACATGGCCTAATGTATTATGTGGTTTTACAGAAGTATTTATTTATATGCTTTTATGAGAAACAAAACTATGTTAATGTTTTAAAAAAAATGAAGTTTTAAAGAAGTTCGATAGTAGTTATGTGTTGTTCATCATCTAGATCTAAGAGTGGATTGAGTGAGAGTCATCACATTCTGAATAGGTCATGCCTTAAAGTGGATTTAGATTAGTAGTCATGCTTTAAGGTGGATATGAAATAGTCATACCTTAAGGTAGATATTGGTAGGTCATGCCTTAAGGCAGATTTGTATTGGTCATGCCTTGAGATTGGTATAAGATGGTAATTTTGGGGCTTTAATGCTAGTAAACTTGCTATTGAAGGGAAAGTCAATGCACTATATAGTAAAAAGCCAGTAAGCTTGCCCCTTGTATTGGCTCTCTCTAAGGTGTGAAATCATTGTTCTTTTCAATAAAAGCAAATTCTATTTTTAGTGTATTAGGTTATACAGGGGATGAATAAATACCTATTAATCCTTGTAGTGTCTACAGTGCTTTGTATTTTGATAATTGCCTCTAGGATCAATGGAGTCCCTAACTCATTAATGTTTATTGAGGTCTTGAAGTTTGCTTCTAATGTGTATATGCTATCTATATATTTTATTTGATGTGTCTGTTATACTCTATAATCTAATGATTTCCCTTAGAGCAATAAGGGGAATCCCTTGTCTAGACTGTCTACAATCTCATATATATATGATCAAGCATAAAAAAATGTGTATGTGTATATTAGATAACTTTGAATTTGATTTTTACTACCATATCATCCATTTATGTTGTAGCCATGTCATTTCTATGTTATGGCAATCGAAAATGCATTTGTACCTAAAAAGATAGTAAGTATGCCTATGTATTGGCATTTGTTTCAACACTTGGTGTATCATTCAGCATTTAGAAAGCTATATTTTTTTCAATTCTCTTTATTATTATTGTTATCTTTTTTTAAATAATCTCTTAAAGAGTATAAGCTAAAAGTTTGGAATTTGGCTCTAAGATTGTTTGATATGTTTCCTTTAAACAATATGCATCTATCATGGTTCCATAGATTTAGATCATTTGTCTAGCAAGTCATTATTTTATTTAATTTCATTTTGGTGTTTTTAGGACTTTTAGAGATCTTTTTTTTCTTAATGCTTGATAGTTTTCATAACTTGTAACTCAACTAGGAACAATAATCAGCTTAGCATATGGGGCTAAGTTTACATGGCATACTTGTGTTGATGAATGTTGCTTTACAGTTCAAAGATAAAATGCCTTTAACATTTTATTAGCAGACATGAAATTCTTGGCTACTGACAATATGATGTCTTCTTCCTATCATGCATACTTCTTAAAAAAGTGTTAGTGGGAATAAGACTTGCCTATAGTAAAGCATATATAAGCCTATGAAATGCTTTCTTTCAACCTAGTTATAGTATTTATGAGGTGTGACTATTTTTGAAATGAAACTATTTACATGCCTAGAATTATATACATGTATGCGTGTGAGACTAATCGTTCTCTTTGTCGACAGATTGATACAATTGTTATAATTTTGAAGGATCATTACGCAAAGGTTGATTTGTTCGATTGAAATTGAAAGCAAGCGTGTTCATAGTGTATCAGAGGACTAGGTTTTGTTATTTTTAGATCTTGCATCCATGTTATTACAGGCAAATAATGGTTTTGGTCTTGAGGATGTAAGATTTATTGCAATAGAAAATTAAGTCAAATATTTCTTCATTGACAAGTGATGCCCCTATTTCCTTATAGATTATCAAATTATTATCTTCCCTTAACTTTTTTTTTATTAATCCTATCTTTTGCCTAGAGAACCTAAGGGTTTTCCCTTTTGCATGCTACCTAAACTTTTTCCTAATATGCCCCTCAAGAAAAGGTTTTCACACTAGCAGGCTATGCTTAATTTTGCTTGATACACCTCTAAAAAGAGGTTTTCACATAAGTTGAGGGGTTTCTTTAAGGCAAGACCACTCAAACAAGTGCAAAGTTCTTATTCTTTGATGCTTGACCTTTAAATTATTCATCTTTAACAACATATCCTATTCTTGCTAAGGATTAACCATCTCATCAATGTCTTAAAAAGTTGTTATCTAAAGGAAGGAAAGGTGTCTCTTTTTTTTGTTTTGTGTTTACTACAGATTGATTTTGTTTAATTAGGCTTGGTGGTATGCTAGGATAGACAACAATATAATAGGGCTATTGTTTCAAGGAAGGCTTTATTTAAGAAAAGTGTTTTAGTTATTTTCCATGATGTAGTTATTAGAAGTATGCCTTGAAGCTTGCATGTAAGAGGGAAAATTTATGTACATAATAAATTTTGGTTTACAATAAAAGGCATTCCATTTAATATCATGGTACTTTTGTATATTACCTATAATTGTTTGCAATGTCTGAAACCATGTTATAAAGTCCTTAGTATAAAATCATAGTGTAAAGGAAATCATTAAATGTTCATGGCGTGAGATTTTTTATTGCATGTAAATGTGATATACCTAAATATCTCTTATCATAGTATTTACAAGGTGGGGAAATTATTAATATGGATAGATCAACATATGTTATAATTCTTAATTGGATTAAATAGTAGTTCTCATAAGCTATAAGCATAGAGATGCTTAGAATAAACCTTTGGATACTTACTTAGGAAGTAAGTGCATTAGAGACCCACCATGAGATCTTCACATACATACCTAATCTATGTTAGTAAAAGTATCTAATCATATTAGTGGTGCAAATATCTTTAGACTTAAGCTCAATAACTAGTTTAAGTATAGAGTGACATACTTTGACTCTAAAGCTTTTACTTCAAACAAGAAGTATACATAATGAGGTGCTTAGGTATGGTATGGTATATTTGAAGATAGGGTAGTAATTAACAAAAGATTGACCACCCTAGATTATAGTGGGGAGTTTACTCAGTTTTGATAAGTAATCATTATTTTGGAATTTCTTTGGCCAAAGTAAAATGCCATGTGTGAATAGGATTCACAAAGGGCATCTTTGAAATGAAGATTAAATTATCATAACAATATGTCCATGGATTAATTAGACATACTTAGTTAAGCTTTGAGTTGACATAAGTGCATACTCTAAACTAGGTGCAATAAAAAAAGGTGAAAGGAATTTATTGCACCGTAATTGGATATGGAAGGATTAAGTCAAACCACTTGACTTTTTGACACTTAAGAGGTAATGATGAATGGATAAATGTCTTTCATAACTTTTATATAATTGTTATATCAATTACAGAATTGGTATTGATTTAATAGGATTGAATTTATAGTGTCCTAGTTGGATTAGGACTTAATTCCACTATGTACTACCAACGAGCTTTAGAAACCCATAGTGTCACACACCAATAGGAGCAAACTAATAAGGTAAAACTACAAAATATTTAATGATATTGGATGTCATAAAATAAGAAGAAGTGAAATGAAAAGGCTTATTAGGCATGAAGCCTAAGAGAAAAAGCTTAAAATATTAATTCGGTGTTAATTAAATGCTTTAAGTAACTAGGTCAGAATTAGGCCTTTTAAATAATTAATTAAATGCCTTTTTTTTGTTTAACCTTTTAAGGGTTTAAGGGGTGGAAAATTAGACCTAAAGATGAATAAAAAGGGTATAAAAACCATTTAAATTTTGTTCTCAAGAGGATAGCCACAATAGAGTGAATCATTTTTTACTATTGCAATAACTTCACCTCTTTTCCAACATTTTCCTTCTTATTTCTTATTTAATTTTATTTCTTACTAACACCTAGAAATAAAATTCACTTTTTCACCTTTTTGAGAGTTCTCATTTAATTTGCTACTAGTGTAGATACCTTATAAGTTTTCCTGAGAGGATCACTATGGTTTTGCGATAACCTAATGAGGTAAAAAGTTATAAATAGGAATTGTGTAGAGAATTTATAGTAAATTCATATTTTTACCTTAATTTTTCTTTTTTTTTTAATTTTTCAATATCCTATTTGTTTTTCAAATTTTTAATGTTCCAACCTTTTTTTTTTTTATGTTCAATTGATGTTTAATTTTCACTATGCATGAGTCCATGGAAACCAACAATGGTATTAGAGCCTAATTCTGTGGAAAAGTTGAAAACTATCGTAATTTATCGGTATCTCGCAGTTAAAATTTAAAATTTTGGTTTGAAATTTTTGTATGATTTTTTAGTTTCATTCCTTTTCTAAAAGTTTTATATGGATTAATTCTGATTGGAATTAATTTTGTTTATTACTTTGAGAATTTTTGGGATTTTATATGCTTGAATGAACAAATATTGTGAAAATTAGTTTTGATGGATGGCTACAATGGTGTTATTTGGTTTGATTAATTATTTAATTAGTTTTAGCCGTAAAATTTATTTTTAAATTCTCAAAAATCCAAATTTTAAATCTTTTCTAATTAATAAAATTGGATTTTATTTGATAATTAAAATAATTAATTGAACAATAAACTCGAATTCAAATAGCTTCTAGTGACTAGTTTTGGAAAATTTAGTTCATTTTAATATTTTAATGTTTTTAGCCCTAAATTATTTTTCCCAAGTTCCTAATGGATGAAAATTTAATTTTAGAGTTGGCCAATAAAATTAAAAGTTCTTTAGTAATTTTAAAAAATTGATGAACATAATTATCAAGCTATTTTTGCACTGTAGAAAAATGGCTAAATTCGGGCATGTATTTTTGAGTAATTTCTTTTAATCTTTCAGCTCAAAACTATTTTTCATAAGTTCCTTAGAGATTGAAAGTAATTTCAGAGTTGGACAATACAATTGGATTTTATTTGACAATTAATAGTATTATTTTAAAACAATTTTGATTGTTGACAACTCTTGTAAAACTGATTATGGTTTTATTAATGGTGTCAAATTTTGATTTTTTTTCATTTCAATTTTAGACACATTTTTTCATAATTATTGGACAATTATGATGTTATTTTAGATATTCTAAATACCCAAAATAAATTACATATGAATTGGATTCATAGTTTTATAACATTCGTATAAACATATACTATATTCACTATTGATAATGATAAAAAAAATTTGAGTCGATTTACTACATTGATTAATTACGATTAATTTTATTAGCTATTTCATATGATTTTATATATCCAGGCTTGTAGAATGAGACCAAAATAATTTGGAATAATTATTTACAAAACAATGCATATTGATTTATCTGTAAATGCTAGAAATTGGATTTTTGGCAAATGCAATTCAAAAATTTTAAATTAAATAATTGCAAGATTTTGTTGGAATTTTAAACTAGAATTAAAGCAAATTTAAATAAGTAATTAGATTAATTAATTAAATTTACAAAATAATTATTTGTTAGATTAATAGCTAGAAGATAATTAACATTTTCAATCATATATAACCGAGAATCTAAAAAATAATTTTCAATTGGATCAAATATTTTTCCTTCTTAAAAATGTTTTCTAAATTTGAAAAGATGTTTACATATGTAATTATTTTGATTAATTTCCATATTTAAAATTGTAGAAAGTTAAGCATACATGGCATATTAATTTCGTAAGACTTGGAAAATAAACTAAATTAATCCAAGTGGGACCCAAAAATTGCTAATTATGTGCAATAGAAATATATGTTAAGGGTGTACGTTTGGCATGATGAATAGTTATGGACAATTCACAATTAGATTGATTTGTATTACATGGATTTTTCTTGAGTTAAATTGGTCTTTCTTTGCTAGCCTTTTCTCTTATTTCTCCATTGTATTTCTTTTCTAATTTAATTTCCCTTGCATGTAACATGAGGACTTTTAAATTATTCATTATGTAGTTAGTTAACATAAGACTAGAATACAAAGAAGAAATGCAATGAGCAAATGGAGGAAAAGGCCAACCAAGGAAGACCAAGAAGAAACAAGTTAGAAATGTTTTTTTATTTGTTTTTATGTTTGTAATTAATGCTTACTTACTTAAGATCTAGCCCAAATTATTTTC
>CANXYI011075108.1:0-12469 GCA_948208565.1 Hura crepitans
AAGGATGTTATAAACTAGTCTGCCTAGCAGACTAGTCTATTTAACCAACTAGTGTAGTGGCCCTCTAGGACCTACACTAATGCACTGATAAAAAATGAGGTGAATGGCATCAAGGGTGCTAAAAGCACATAAGTGTCTATCTAATAGACTAGTATAGTGGCCCAAATTTGACATAAGCTAGTATACCGACCTTGCCTAAAAACTGAATAATGTTGCAGCTGCTAAACCCTAAGTTAACCAGTCAACCCATTAAGTGGGTTTCTAAGTAATGGGCTATGTAGCTCAATTTAGGTTTATTCCATCACAAATTATCTTTTTACAATATTTAGAAATTAAAAATAGTTAGTTATGAATTTTATTGTATAATTCAATTTTACCCCGACCTAGTACGGCTATAATTATGCTATACCGGGTAAATTCTTGATATTATTTTCAAGTATTGTAATTCTCAATATCTAAGGTGTATTATGCTTGATTTTATTCCATAATTATTTCACATATAATTTCCATTTACTATCTAATAGTATTTTTGATTCAGGTAATGGTCAAACTGGACAGTTAGAAGTTATTTCGTCAAGTTTCAATAGCCAATTCTTAGTACATTTCTTAACATTTTCAATATAGTTTTCATCATTGTTTTAATAGTGTTCATAGGCCTTAAGTCATATAGTCATTAGGCCATTTCCAAGGCTAAAACATAGGCATCATAGCAAAAATTCCTAATCACATAATATAGCCTCTAAAGGCACAAATTATAGGTACATCTCATAAGTTCATTTTGTGTTCACTTTAAGTCCTCTATTAGGCCATTCAATTTAAGCTTTTATTCAGTAATTAATCATTTATTTAAGTTTATTATCAAACATAATTATGTGTCAAGATCATTCCATATCTAATTCTAATTAAAGCTAAGTACATTTGACTATTTTAAGACTAATACATCAAGCTTTAAGGCACTTACCCATTTTAAGGAAAATTTGCTTATCACTTTTCCTCACCAATGCTCTCAGTTAGTATGGAATATAAATGCAAATCAAGCATTTTCTTTACCTTACTTACACAATCAAATGCTTTTATATGACCATAACACTTACACACACACACAAGTTCATTTCTATGCTAACCTAGGTGAATTCACCAAAGTATATGCCTTGGCCATTGCGCAAATCACATTCACACACTCTTTGCTCAAGCCATTTACATGCCAAGACATCATTATTCATGAATTAGGTCTAATATACACACTAATCTAACTTGATCATTTATGTACCATCTTAATCAAATGCCAAATCAAATAACTATATATATAAACTTATATTCAAATACAATAAACAGGAAACATCATTCCTTAACACATAATCAAGCAAGTTCAACACTAATATAACATGTTTAAGTCCTCGACCATTTTTATAGCCTAACCATTTCAATCAATTATCAAGCCACATATCCATGACTCACCATTTTTAGCCCCTTAAAGGTCAAATGACTTAAAGAGAATGCCAAAGTTCACTTACTTGCTAAGAAGAACACTTGAAACCTTTAATTTTATAAGCTATCTAGCCTTTCATGGTGTTTCCTCCACTCTTCTTTAAGCCTTTTTCTTCCTCAATTCACCTCAAATACAATTAACACACTCACTCTTAGTCCTTAGGCATCACAAGGATCCAATTCCAGCCAAGAATCACCATGAAGACCAAAGGAAAAGCAAAAAAACTCACCTTCGAATGCTTGTTGGATAGCTTTTGTCCAAGGAAATTCAATGAATTTTAATTGATTAATAGAGCCTCCTTTTCCAGTGTTGTTTCTTCCCTCAGGTCTCTAACACCTTAAATTGAATATAAAAAGTGAGGTTACAGAAACGGCTGAAGGAAGAAGACAAAACTAGCACCCAAAGTTGAGAGTGGCGTTAGTTTTTGATAGCCAAGGATGAAAAATTTTACTTCTTTCATTTAGAGGAATTTTCCACTTGTCAACTTGTTTTGTCACTTTTCATAGGATTTAAGTTAGCTAGCATGGAACGGGTGGGTCCCGTGACCTCTTGGACCATCCTAAAAAGGCTCAATTTTTTATAGAACTTCAGAAATTTACCAAAATTCACATAAACCTGAAAAAATTGCAACATTTGTTTTAAAATTCCTATTTTAATCCCTTTTACATGCTCATAAATTTTTACGGCCAAATTCCATCGATAGAATTGTTTTTAGACTGCCTCAATTTGCGTATGAATCTAAAAAAATATGAGAATTTGCAAATGACCTCAAAATTCAAAAAATTCATTCACTAATTGACTCAGTGGAATTTTTGAGCTTTATGGTATGATAT
This sequence comes from Hura crepitans, assembly GCA_948208565.1. Classification (NCBI taxonomy): domain Eukaryota; kingdom Viridiplantae; phylum Streptophyta; class Magnoliopsida; order Malpighiales; family Euphorbiaceae; genus Hura; species Hura crepitans. The sequence continues at coordinate 2,323 of CANXYI011075108.1, forward strand.
TTTCATGTCTATTCAGGCACATCCTAGCACATTCTCGCCCCGACTCAATTTTTTTACACAAATCTATAGCTTACAGCCTGAAATGAATTATTACTTTTGCTAAATTTTTAAATTTTGTCTTTTTATCATTTTAAAGCCCTTTAAAGCTTTATGACTAGTGTTGCTACCTTGATTCTAGTGCAAGTAACTTGGCACCTCGAGCAAACTTCTCAAACCTCATGGCACTATTCACAGAGCCTTAATACACGATCATTATAGATCTTCCCCTCTTAAGAAAATTTCATCTTAGAAATTGCCTGAAGTGAAAACATATAGATATTGTGCCTTTATCTATTCCTCAACTCCCATATATCCTTTTTAGTATTATGGTGCCTCCATATCACTTTAACTAGTGGTATGGATTTATTCCACAAATGCTTCACTTCACAAGCCAAAATCTAGACTGGTTCCTTTTTTATAAGCTTAAATCAGAATATACTTCAATATCTATCAATAGTAGCTTTCAGACTTTCTCTAACCACTTTCATTTTTTCCTCTACATATATAATCAAATTAATACCAAAAATTTTACTTTTTTCACTTAACTCTAGCATAGAGGAGTTCTGTATCATCTGTCATATAAAGCATCACAAGGTGCCATCCTCTAGCTATACTGATAATTGTTATTATTGTTTAATTCTTTCAAAGATATGTACTAAAGCTAGCTACCTTTAAACTCAACAGCATAACCATGTAGCATATCCTCAAGTATCTGTATCACCCTCTCTAATTGTCCATTAGTCTAAGGATGAAAAACTATGTTATAGGTCAATCTAGTGCCTAATGCTTCTTGCAGCTTCTTCTAAAATCTTGAAGTAAAGCAAGGATCTCTATCAGAAAAAATGGTCACTGGCACCCTATGAAGTCTGATTATCTCATTGACATACAATTTTTTAAGCTTCTCTAATTAATAGTTCATCCTAATTGGAATAAAATGAGTCGTAATCACCCCTATAACATCACCTTTACCTCTGGTCAAAAGTAAATGCATCACAAAATCCATAGTCACCTTTTCCCATTTCCATTACAGTGTTGCTATAAGATGTAGCAATCTAGAAGGAACTTGGTGTTTAAGTTTAACCTGTTGACATATTAGACACCTTACAACATACTCCAAAACATTTCTTTTCATACCAGGCCACCAATAATAAGACTTTATGTCTAAATACATCTTTGTGCTCCTTAGATGCAAAAAATAAGGAGCTTTATAAGCTTCCTTTAGTATCTATAAACATAGGTCTTTTGTACTAGGTACACAACCTATTCTGGTAATACAAACACCCTTCTTATCTCAATTTAAACCCTAAGGCCTTCCCCTCTTTAACTTTACTTACCATCTGAACTAGTTATTTATCTTGCATCTGAGTTTCCATAATCTACTGTCTGAAATCTAGTTCCACCTGTAACTTAGCCAACAAAGCATGTTTTGAAATATACTATAACTTAGCATTCTTGGCTTTTAAAGTTACCACAAATTTTGAACTCAAAGCATCTGCTACCACATTTTGCTTTCCCTGAGTGGTAATCAATCAAATAGTTATAATCTTTTATTAATTCCAACCACTTTCTCTACCTCAAATTTAACTCCTCTTGAGTGAGGAGGTACTTTAGACTTTTATGATCTATATAAGTGTAACATTTTTCCCCATACAAGTAGTGCCCCTATATTTTCAAAGCAAAAACAATAGCAGCTAATACCAGGTTATGAGTAGGATAATTCCTCTCATGTGGCTTCAACTATCTTGAACTATAAGCTACTACCTTTCTATACTACATTAACACATATCCTAGTCCATTCAATAAGGCATCACTATACACTGTGAAATCCTTACCCTGTTCAAGTTAAATTAGGATCGAAGCTTCCGTTAACATCTTTTCCAATTTCTTAGAACTTGCTAGACATTTATCATCCCACTCAAATCTCATAATATTTCTGATTAATTTGGTCAAAGGAGTAGCAATAATAGAAAACCCTTTTTCACAAATCTCTTGTACTATCTAGCTAATCCTAGAAAGCTTCTTATTTCTATTACATTCCTAAGTGGTTCCCATTCTAACACTACCTTTACTTTACTAGGCTCAACTCCAATCCCTTCTACTGAAACTATGTACCCCAAAAAAGTAACTTCATCCAGCCCAAATTCACACTTACTAAGCTTGGCATACAACTGTTTCTCTCTCATAGTCTATACCCCTAAGATACTATTCATGCTCTTCCTTTTTTGCTGAATACACTAGAATATCATCTATGAACACCACCATAAATTAAACATGATAAGGTTGAAAAGCCCTATTTATTAGGTCCATAAAAGCTATCAGTACATTGGTGAGCCCAAATGGCATCAGTAAGAATTCATAATGCCTCTATTGAGTTTTGAAGGAAGTTTTAGGAATATTAACCTCTCTGATTCTCAATTGGTGATACCTAAATCTCATATCAATCTTTGAGAATACACCTACACCTCTCAATTGATCAAAAAGATCATTTTATTTTGGGCAATGGGTTTTTATTTTTCATAGTTATCTTGTTTAGCTGCTTGTAATCAATACACAATCTGAGCAACCCATCTTTCTTCTTTACAAACAATATAGGAGCTCCTCAAAGAGATACACTGGGTCTAATAAAACCCATGTCTAATAGATCTTACAATTGTACTTTCAATTCTTTTAATTCATCAAATGCCATTCGATAAAGAGTAATGGATATTAGAGTTATACTAAGATATACCTTAATTTCAAAGTCAAGTTATCTCTATGAGGTGGTAAATCTAGCAACTAATTAGGAAATACATCATAAAACTCAAAAATAATAGGGATATGTTTAGGATTGGAAATTAGGAACATTTATCTGAATAACATAAGCTAGATATGATTTACACCCTTTTACAGAAGTTTCTGTGTTGTAATAGTAGAGATAACCTCATTTAGAAAACTCCTCTCACCCTTCACTGTCATTGCCTATCCTTCTACAATCTAGAGGGTTTTCTTATGTCTACAGCTAATTATGGCTTGGTACTCAGTCAGTCAATCCTTTCCTAGTATCACATTAACTCATGGAATGGTAGAGCAATCAACTTAGTAAAAAATTTATATTTATGCATCACTAGAGGATACTCTCTTCTCTTAACCAATCCATACTACCCCTAATGTCTCTTCTGACAATTATTACATGTCAGGGGTCCATTTCTAGCACCTGCTATGCTAAAAGTACTATTAGCTTGAGAAGGCAATCAAGGTCTACTTGTAGAGATTTGTATAGATATATAGGACTGTGCTTGTCCCTGCCCCTAATATCCTGACTGAGACTAGGGCTTAGGATGAGATAGAGGCTATGCCTCTCTTCTTTTCTTGTTATCCTTTGATCCAGCACTAGATTGTCCCATAATGAATTGCTTCTTCCTTTGGAAAAAGTCCCTCTTCTCTTACCTCATTTCTTCCATGTCATATGCAGCTGCCACTAGCACTGTAGCTTTGTCTCTCTAGGGTAGTTATTTGCATTTTCAAGTCTACATTCAACCTTATTAAGAATCTCTTACCTTTTTCTTCTTCTATACCATTCAGTTGTTCCACAATTCTAAAGGTCCTATCTAGCCATTACTCTGCTCTGGCAGCATCATCCTCTATCCTCCTTAGGTAGTCACTAGCTCCCATTTTCTCTAGCCTTTCTAAAGTGGCTTTCTATAGTGGAGCTACTAGTAGAGGTGGTATTAAAGCTGGAAGAGGTGGAGGTGTAGCAGCAGTAATAGTATGCCTGAGCAAATTCACTATCTGCTATAACATAGTAGGAGATACTTCTACCTTCTATTGACCAGGCACTTGTGGTTATGGCTACTATGATGCATCATTGGGTTTAGGTATTAATGCATTGCTTGCCCCTTGTATAATTATGGTTGCAAAACTAGCCATGTCCTCGGCCCCTCCTTTTGGTACCTAATCAGCTATGTCTTTATTATAAAAGGATTAATGTACTATCCACATACAATGTGGTAGTTCAGAGGAATATAACCCTAGACAGTTGCACTCATGTACATTACCTAGGAACATTAAGCCTATGCTCTGATACCACCAAATGTGACACCTCCTACTGGATTCCCAAAGAAACCCAATAAGTGGTGCACTTCTTGCTAGGTCACTCTTCTAGGCATTTCTTTACAATTCATTCATTTAACTATTACCAAATCTTTATTATTTGTTTCTGCTTAACTCCAAAACTTGATCTATCTTTTCTTAGATTTAACTTAAGATCACAAAAGTTTAATCATACCACAAATAGACATTTAAAAGCTTCTCTAATTTTTTTCTTACAACCCACAGCATAACAAATGTCCATGTGACTAATCGTAATTTTTAACACCTATAAAACACTTCTATGAAATATTCCACATCTCCTAGACCTATCTAGTCCCCCAAATATACAACTATCATCATCTTTCTATTAGTTAGCAACAAAAGCCTTAGGACATAATTAAACAGTTATAGATGTAGAGCCTTAAGCTCACATACCATAAACACTATATGAACAAAATCACACATTCAAAGCACATTCCATATTATATCTATAATCTCTCTATATGGTACCCATTTCCCACCTATGTACATGAGAGTAAAACAGTAAACTAGTTTTATAATAACCTTCTAACTTGTCGTCAGAACTTACCAGCAACTATTACGAGGTTGTCCACTCATAAAGATTACCTGCACACGAAAACATGTATGCTGAGTATATAATACTCAGTGGTGAACTCAAGCATTTAAGTCATGCCAAATAAGTTATCATGCATTTATACAATAATAACATCCATTTTTTCAATCAGGTTATTATGCTAACAATTAACAACATGTTTATTAAAATAACCACACTACATTTGTATACCTTGATTAATTATTAATTCAAATAATGTCTCAAAATTCTATATTTTATTATTGTTCTCAATTATTAGTGATAATATAATATTAATTATTTCAAGTGATTAAATCATTAATTAAACATTTTTGCCAAATAACAAAAATTCCCCTGCTCTTGTCCTTAACTATTTTATTATTTATGCAATTATTTTAAATCAAATAAATAATAAAACTAGGCCATTCCCAAATATAATGTTCAAGTCATTTAATTTATCAGGGCAATGCAAGTTATGTATGTAAAAATTACCAAAATACCTTTTCTACCTATACATAAAAGAGTACCATGTATTTAATCATATAAAAACATATAATTTACAAATTTAAGCCATTTCTAATAATAACAGTCAATAAATTAAGTTACTAGGTCAATGAAATCTATATGTGTGAAAATTACAAAAATACCCCTAAATATGTATATACTGAAGTATCAGTCAGATTGTTATGTTAAACATGCATTTTATTATCTTGCAACATCACTATTATTTTAGTTATTATTTATTCAGTTTAATTTAACTAGCTCGACTAGGTAGACAACACTTACATACACTAGACCAAGAGGGAAATAAAATACTATGTAGTGATCAATATTTTGGACCTCGACCACTACATCAGGCTGATCAAGTCATAGCACAAAAGGTGCAAATAACAAAATATGTTCTATCTAATAGACTAGCATAGTGGCCCTCTAGGACCTTAGCTACTGTACCAGCCTTATTCTAAGATCAAGGATGTCACAGATTAGTCTACTTAGTAGACTAGTTTGTTAAACTGACTAGTATTATAGCCCTTTGGGACATATGCCATTGCACCAACAAACATCAAATGAACGGGTTTGAAGATCAAAGATGTCACAAACTAGTCTGCTTAGCGGACTAGTTTGTTCAATTAACTAGAATAGTGGCCCACCAGAACCTATGTTACTGCATTAGCAAAAGTTGAGGTGAATGGCATCAAGTGTGCCAAAAGCACATAAGTGTCTATCTGATAGACTAGTACAGTGGCCCAAACTGGACTTAGGCCATTGTACTGGCCCTGCTTGAAAATCTAACAATGTAGCAGTTGCTAAATCCCTATGTTAACCTATCAACCGATTTAGTGGGTGTCTAACTAATGGGCCATGTAGCTTAATTTAGGTTCATTCCATGAAAAAATTATATTCATATAATATTTATAAATGAAAAATAGTCAGTTATGAATTTTATTGTACAGTTCAATTTTAGCCTATTTTGGTATGGCCATAATTAAGCTATACCGAGTAAATTCCCAATATTTTTTTCAAGTACTATAATTGTCAATATTTAACCTATATTACCCTTGATTTTTTCCATAATTATTTCACATATAATTACCATTTACTATCTAGTAGTACTTTTTTTCAAGTAATAGTCAAACTGGATAGTTAAAGGTCTTTTCGTCAAGTTTCAATAGCCAATTCTGCATTCCTTTCTTAATATTTTTCATTGCAATTTTCATCATTATTTTCACTGTGTTCATAGTCCCTAAGCCATACAATCACTAGGCCATTTCCAAGGCCAAAACATAGGCATCGTAGCTAAAATACCTAATCATATAATATAGCCCTTAAAGGCATAAATTTTAGACACATTTAAAAAGTACATTTTGTGTTCACTTTAAGTCCTTTTTTAGGCCATTCAACTTGAGATTTTATTCAAAAATTAAACATTTATTTATGTTTATTATCAAACATCTATGTGTGTTATGATCATTCCATATCTAAGTGCAATTAAAGCCAAGTACATTTTACTATTTTAAGACTAATACATCTAGCATCATGGCACTTATCCATTTTAAACAAAATAGCAAAAATTTGCTTATCACTTTCCTTACCAATGCTCTTTGGTAGTATGGTATATAAATCTAAATCAAGCATTCTCTTCACCTTACTTACACAATCAAATGCTTTTAAATAACTACAACACCTACACACACACACAAGTCTATTTCCATGCTAACTTAGGTGAATTACCCAAAGCATATGCCTCAGCCAGTGCTTAAATCACATTCACACACACTTTGCTTAAGCCAGTTACATGCCAAGTAATCATTATTCATGAATTAGGTCTAATATACACACTAATCTAACTTGATCATTTATGTACCATGCTTAATCACATGCCAAATCAAATAACTATATACATACAACTTATATTCAAATGCCATAAAAAACAAATGTCATTCCCTAACATATAATCAAGTAAGTTTAACACTAATATACCATGTTAAAGCCCTCAGTCATTTTTATAACCTAACCCTTTCATTCACTTATCAAAGCACACACTCATGATTCACCTTTTCTAGCCCCTTAATGGTCAAATGGCATGAAGAGAATGCAAAAGTTCACTTACTTGCTAGGAAGAACACTTGAAACCTATAATTCCATAAGTTATCTAGCCTTCCATGGTGGTTCCTCCACTCTTCTTCAAGCCCTTTTCTTCCTTAATTCACCTCAATTGCAATTCACATAATCACTTTTAGTCTTTAGCCATCACAAAGATCTAATTCTAGCTAAGAATCACTATGAAAACTAAAGGAAAAATAAAGAAACTCACATTTGTATGCTTGTTGGATGACTTCTATTTAAGGAACTTTAATGAATTTTAATTAATTAATAGAGTCCCCTTTTCCAGTGTTATTTCTTCCCTCAGGTCTCTAGCACCCTAAATTGATTTTAAAAAGTGAGAGGCTATAGAAATGGCTAAAGGAAAAAGATGAAAATGGCTCTTAATGGTGAGAGTGGTGTCGATTCTAGACAGCCAAGGAAGAAAGATTGTTATTCTTTTATTTTGTGGAATTTTTCACTTGTTAACTTGTTTTGCTAATTGTTATAGGCCTTAAGTTAGCTGGCATGGTACGGGTGGGTCTTGTGACCTCCTAAACCTTCCAAAAATAGCTCGATTTTTTTATAGAGCTTTGAAAATTCACCAAAATTCACACAAACCTCAAAAACTTACACCATTTATTTTAAAATTCCTATTTTAATCCCTTTTACATGCTCATAAATTTTTATTACCAAATTCCATCAATATAATAGTTTTCAAGTTACCTCGATTTATGTGCCAACCTAAAAAATTATTTGAATTTGCAAACAACCTCAAAATTCAAAAATTCTTTCATTAATGGACTTAGTGGAATTTTTAAGCATTAGGGTATGATATTTTCACATTCGTCTGGGCACATCCCGGCTCATTCCTTTTTTGAGTCAACTTTATTACACAGATCAATAGCTTACAACCTGAAATGAATTATTACATTTGCAAAATTTTAAATTTTGCCTTTTTCATCATTTTAAAGTCCCTCAAAGTTTCATGACTATTGTCCTTACCTTGATTCTCATGCAAGTAATGTAGCACCCCGGGCACACTTTCTAAACCTCATGGCACTGTTCATGGAGCTTTAGTGCACTGGCATTACAAAGAGATGCGCTTTAAGTATCTGGAGGTTATGATATAACATGGATTAGTTTGTAGTTATGGAAAGATGTTGTCTAAAGGTCTATAAAACATCACAATGTTCGATGACATATATAAGCTTAGTTTATTAAGGTAATAACCCCACATAAGTACCTTAAGTTTTCCTAGGTAAGGTGTTGTAATTAGTTGCATTAGAAGGGTTCAACAATTCTGAAATGAGTGTCAAGAGTAAGGATATGCCATTACATATAGAAGTATACATTAGAACAATGATAGTTGAGATAACTCTATTATAGTTGATAAGAGGACATGAGTAGTGTTTTAGAACCCTTAAGGGTTAGACATGCAAAGATGGAAAATACATATCTCTAAAAGTTGAGATTTTCATGATATTTTCTTAGCTTATAAATGATTTTGGATGAGATATCAATTTTAATAGTATGTAAAGTTTGTTAAAAAGATTAGTAATAAACCCTAAAATCATAGAAATAATGGAAAAAAGGGAGTTTATTAAGGAATGTCACAAAAGTTAAAGGGTTCTTAAGTTCAATAAGATAATATAGAAGGTCATAAAAAGTTTCTTATTTTAGTATAGTTGCAAGGATATTAAGGAAAAAGGGTGAATCTTAAGTAAATAGAAGAAGGTTAAGCTAGTTTTGATCAATTGCAAGGCTCTATTGACTAGACCTTTTATGTTTATTTAGTCAACATCTAACTTGTAATGCCTATAAGTCAAGGCTCTATGAATAGTACCTCTGAGACCTAAGAAGTGTGGCCAAGTGCTAGGTCACCTTCACGAGGACTGAGGTAGGGCGTACTGGTTATAAAACTTTAAGGGGCCTAAAATTTCGAAAATGACATAATTTAATGATTTAGTAGAACTAATAAATTATTCTAAGTCATAATCTAGTAGGCCATAGGCTCAGATGGACTTAGGCCAAGAATAACCCTAGATGTTCTCAGACATACCTAAAAACACCATACCTTAAAGGTTAAAAATTCCCCTAAGACTATTAGTGAAGGAATTTTTAAATTTCAAAGTCATTTACTAATTTTCTTATATTTTAAGGTTTACATGTAAAGCAAGGAAGTTAGTTAACTATCCAGCTAAGTGAATTTGGCTATGAAATTTTATGAGGGCCTAAATAGGCTTAACTGAGGATTTTTAAATCTGACATGATAATTTTTAAAGGTTCGAGTGAATTTTCAAGATTTCCTATATTTTTAGCTAAAATCATCCATTTTTAGGTGACATGTGAACCCACTCGAGCTATCCAAGGCCACTACAAATACCTCCTTTATGCCACCTAAGCATCCAAGTGGTAATACTACTCACTACATCACTTTTCTCCCTATTTTCTTCCTCCTCCTATCTAATGCCTCTCTCTTTTTCTCTCCTATGTTTCTAAGGCTTCTAAAGCCTAATTTAACCCTAAAATTACACCAAAAATTCCCTCAATAAGTCAAAAATTGATTTTTGATGTGTTGGGAGGATAAAAGTAAGTCTAAAGTTCAAGAAAATTCAAGAACTATTAAGTGTACATAAAATAGAGGTTGAAAAACAAACTTTGTGAGTAAGTGTTTTTCTTCCCTTTTTATTTTATTTCCTAGGGGATTTCATCATTCTAAGGATGCCTATGTCTTTGGATTTTCATTTAGAGGTGTATAGAACTTTTTATGATTTTTCTAAGGCATATAAGTATGTATGTAGGTGAAGGTGACGATGGAGTATAACAAGGGAATTGATAAGCTAAAAGTTTAGAGAAAGCCTT
>CANXYI011075181.1:0-10756 GCA_948208565.1 Hura crepitans
ATATCTCTATTAGATATTATGGATGATAGAACACTATGTAATCTAATTATCTCTTATATATATATATATATATATATATATATATATATCTGTACTAGATGTTCTAATGAATAGTTAAATTGACTGGTAAGAAATGGGTTATTTTTGTCAATATGTCAATGATCACTAATGCAACATCATGCTTCTTTTATGTCATAGCAGTTTAGTCATAAAATCTATAGTTATCATATCCCATTTCTATTCAAGTATTGCAAAAGGCTAAAGCAAATCAGAAGGAACCTGGTGTTCTACTTTCACGTTCTAACATGTTAGACACTTAGTCACATGCTCAACTATATCTCACTTCATACCTTTCCACTAATATTGTGTCTTTAAATTCTGGTACATCTTAGTTCTTTATGGGTGCATTGTGTAAGCACTACTATGGTCTTCATCCAAAATTAGCTTTTTAACCTCTACATTACCTAGTACACATAGAGTATCTTGGTAATAAACTTCATTATCCTTCATTCTGTACTCAGTAGGCTTCCCCTCTTATATTTTCCTTATTGTGATAATGATTTTCTTGCTATGCTTCTAAGCTTCCCTCATTTCCTAAATCAAGCTAATCTTTACTTTTATCTCAACTATAATAGCACCTTTATTAGTGAGTTTTAGTTAGATGTTTATTGCTCTCAAAGCTACACATAAAGAATACACATGCTCTTCATATGTGAATTGAGCAATGCAACTCATTATAAAAATAAGAGCTACTATGAGAGTTATACCTATTATGGATTTTCTACTCAATGCATTAGATACTACATTTGCCTTTCTTGAGTGATTGTTAATTTCATAATCATAGTCTTTCTATAGCTTTATCCACCTTCCCTCTCTTAGATTAAGTATTTTTTAGTAGGAAGGTACTTAAGACTTTTTATGATCTATGTAGATATAACATTTCTCACTATATAAGTAAGGCCTCTAAATCTTTACAATAAAGACTATAGCCATTAGCTCCAGATCATGGGTAAGGTAGTTTTTTGCATAAAGCTTAAGTTATCTTAATGCATAAGCCATAACCTTACCTTCTTGTATCAATACACAACCCAGTCCATTATGTGAAGCATCACTATACACCACATAATCATTACTTAACATTGATTATCTAAGAATTGAAGCCTCAGTTAACATTGTTTTGAGCTTCTCAAAGCTTGCTTAGCACTTTTAATTCCACTTAAATTTGGCATTCTTTTAAAGTAAGCAAGTCAAGAAGGAGACTATAGTAAAAAAAAAAACCCTTTATAAACCATTTATAGTAACCTACCAAGCCTAAGAAGCTTTTGATCTCACTTGCATTCTTAGGTGGCTTCTAATCCATAATAGCTTCTAATAATATTGCCTAGAATTGCCATCTCATCCATCTAAAAGTCACATTTACCTTAACTTTGCATACAATTACTTCTCTTTCAAAGTCTATAGCACAAGTCTCAAGTGCTTGTTGTACTCATCTTAGTCTTTAGAATATACTAATATATCAACTAAGAATACTACTCCAAACTAGTCTAAGTAACGGTGAAAGATCCAATTTATAAGGTCTATGAATTCTATTTGATTATTTGTCAATCCAAATGGCCCCACTAAAAACTTGTAATGCATATATCTAGTTCTGAATGCAATCTTATGCACATCTATATCCTTAAGCTTTAGTTGGTAATACCTTGACCTTAGATCAATCTTTGAGAACATAACTACTCATTTAAAATGATCAAATAAATCATCAATCATAGGGAGATGATAATTGTTCTTCATAGTCAACTTGTTCAACTATAGGTAGTCAATACACAACCTCATACTTTTATCTTTCTTATTGATAAACAATACAAGTACACCCCATAGAGACATGTTAGGGTGTATACATCAATTATACAATAGTCCTTAAGGTTTTTCCTTTAACTCTGCCAATGCCATTCAATATAGGGCAATTGATACTATTATAGCTCTAGGTACTAGATCAATAGTAAACTACACCTCTTTTTTTGGTGGCAACCTAGGTAAATCATCTAGAAACACATCTAGATACTTACTCACTATAGCTATATCTTGTACCTTTAACATTGCCTTTCTAGTGTCAACGACAAGAGCCAAGTAATTTAAAACCCTTTCCTTAATAATTTTCTAGCAATAGTAGGAAATATAAAGTTAAAAAGAAAATCTTATCTCTCCCTAACTACTTTGACATCAAAAATATCAAAGGTCTTAATAGTTATTCTTTTAAGCCTATAGTCAAATATCACTTGGTGTTTGAATAACCAATGCATACACAAAATGATGTCAAACTCATTAAATGGCAACTCTATCAAGTTTTCCTTAAAACTCCCAATCCTAATACTTTAAATTCCACTTTCTTTATATTATATCGATTGCAATAGTGTTTCCCAATAGGTTTGTAACTTAAATGTGATGCCCTAACTATTTTGTTCCCAAACCCCACTTCTATGACAGAGATCCACTTATATACAAATGTGTTGATCCTGGATCTACTAATGCATGAACATAAGTATGAGAGAACATATGAATAATAACATTTGAAGCATCATCCTCTTCTCTAGCTTAGATGCAATATATGCAGGCGAGATCTCTCTATTTAGGTATATGGATTGACTCTAATGCAATCATCTAACTGCCTCCTATAGTTCCTCATATTCCAATCATGTCTGACTATGAATACTATGAGCACCTATATTTTATGATCTTTCATTGGCTCTAGGATAGTCCTTAAGCATATACTTCATATAACTACATCTTAAATAAGCTCTAGCCTTCCTTTAGTAGACACCATCATGTGGTTTATTATAGTGCTCAAAAGTGGGTGTGAATGCACTCTTAGCAGTTAGTATGGTTATATTAGTCATTCATCCTTCTCCGCACCCTCTCTTGAAGTAACTCATATCTTTAATATAGGTACTCTTCTACTTCTTACTAAAAGTAGTAGTAGTAGGCATATCTCAAATATCAAGACTTATTTATCCCTAACTTCTATTCATTCAATTTCTATTCTACTCTTGAATGTCCTCAATCTCTAAAGCAACTAAGACCAATACTAAAAAATCTATCCTACTTGCTACAACACTATTCTTAATCTCATAATTGAGACTATTTTGAAACCTCTTACATTGAGCCTTTTCTATGGGAAACAAATCCTTCATATATCTATAAGCCTAAGGAACTCTTTCTTATACTTGAACACTAACATGCTCTTCTATTTAGTATTTAGGAACTCTCTAACCTTTGCCTCTTAATAAGTCTTATAGATATATCTTTTTTGTAACTCTAGCAAAAAGAATTACCAAGTTATGACCCAAGTTGGCTTTCCCTTAGTCGCAAACTTCCACCCCTTATATTCCTCCTATAAAGTAAGGACTTCACACAAGTGAAGCTCTTTACATTAGTGCAACCCATCTAATCTAGAATTTTAGTTGTCATCTATAACTACTATTCAATAGCTTTAAATTCCTCTTTATTGAGTCCCTTGAACTACTTCACTCTATATTTTTTAAACCTTTCAACCAAAAAACTCCTACAAAGTGTTTGTGTCCCTTCCTTTTTGGTGCTGGTCAAATCAAAACAGCTAAAGACTCAACCTAAATTTGACTCCTCAAGTCCTGAAAGATGAGAAGGAAATTAGATGAATCCTAAGCCATTCCTATTTGATTAACCTAGAAAGAGCAAGTTGGGTACCACAAGGTAGGAGTCACCACCCAATCGAAGTTGGGAAATACCTTGTAGGGCCAAAACCAGAGTGCTTCAGAACCCTACTCTTCTTTATACCTCCACTTAATACAAAAATTTGATTTGAATTTATAATATTTTTCTTTTTCACAAGCAGGTTTTATAGTTAAAGTAAATCACATATTCATGTGGAAAGAATCACAAAAACATATTTACAGGAAAAAAAGATAAAATGTTTAAAGTTAAAATATCATATATGAAATGGGGTGACTGATTTTCTTGAGAACTTTGGTTCTCACATGAAAATTTTAGAAAACAAATGTTATCATCATGACTTTTATTATAAAAAATCTAAACCCACTTTATTAACAAAATGCCAATTAATTAGGTATAAAATGATTTTGATTATCTTTTCAACATGCAAAAATCATTTTCTACCTATTAAAACATTCATGAAATATATAGGGAAATAATTAAAATAAAAATAGATTACATGGCAATTTCCTAAAATACATTCTAACCAAATAAAAATAAAAATTACATTTGAAATGTCCTAAAATAAAATCTAAATAAATAAAATGGATAGTAATAAAGAAAATAAATAGAATAAAATAAAGAGCAAAAATAAAAACAACAGTAAGAAAGAAAAAAAAAGGTCGGTAAAAGGCTACTTCATCGGTGTTTAGTGAGATGGCAAAAATAAAAGACAAATTAGGCCCCAATAAATCAAGTACCCCATATCACAATAAATTTAAGATGTCTGTATGCAAAGCAAAATAGATAGATGGAGAAAAAATAAAATGAAATAAATAGTCAAATAAATACAACAAAAATATTGTACAAATAAATTATCACATCTAACTAGTAGATGGATAAAAGTGAAAGAAAAAATAAAAGAAATAGAAAAAATTGTCAGTTGACCCACTGTGTATATTTGCCTTTAGAAAAAATCTCAAAAAGATTGGAAAACTGTGTAGAAAATCTTTAGAAATTACAAAAAATAGTGTTTTTAAGTGTTTTTTTAAAAGTTTTTGATACACGTATTTCTAAAAAATAGACCCCCCTTTAGAAAACATAGTTTTAGTATTTACACACATATTATTAGGCAAAAATGGTCATTTTAGAGGTAAAAACAATAATATTTGGCAAAACAGTTGTTTTCCCTTCTGTAATAGTTATGTCAGCAAAATGGTTGTTTTGGCATTTTTAACAAAACAACTATTATCCTTATGGAAATGGCTATTTTAAAAAAATTTCGAATTTTTTTTAATCTGTATCTTGGAGGGTTTCACCTCTCACACTCCTAAGGATCAGTGTTGGGTATTGTGCTCGGGTTGCCACAAATGGCTCTTTTTCTCACGTTTTGAGTTGTACTGCGAGATTTTTTGGGTCGAGCAAGGACTTAAAGGAATATTTTTAAAGAAAACTTTGAGATCTTTGAACTAGATATTAATATCCCTATTTATTAGGATTTTTATCTTTTTATCATCATTAGGCAATCCGAACATGAAAGCCCCAGAAACCTAGTGTCCTCACAAGGTTCTAATTGTGGTGTTGGAAGTTATCATGCTAAAGGCAATGGAGGTTGTATGTTGGTAGTAGCTTGCCTCAACATCTGAATCTACTATAGTAGTATGGCTTGTTGGCTTTGTGCTTGAGGTATAGGTGGTTGTTGGTTTTTATCTATCATATACAGTAGAAAAATTAACTTTTTAAGAGAAACTAATAAAGATAATAGTCCTGAATAATTTAAAATTCATCTTAAATGTAAAATCTAGTAGTGTTTCATGATTTACATCAAAAGGATGACAATAGATTCCTTGATATGTGAAAGAATAGGTTTCTTCTTATAGCATATCTCATATGGTGTAACATTAACCAACTTTGATGGAACATTGTTCAAAATATAAACAACAGTTTCCAGTGCATACCCTTAGAAAGACTTAAGTAAGTCTACAAGACATAACATAGATCGAACCATATCTAATAGAGTTTGATTTCTCCTTTCAAATACCCCATTATGCTGAGGCGTATATAGAGGAGTCCATTGAGATAATATACCATTATCTCTTAGATAACCCTAGAATTCTTGACTTAAGTTTTGACCACATCGATCAAATCGAACTATTTTAATACTCTTGGTAAGTTGTTTCTCAACCTCATTTCTAAATTCTTTGAACCTTTCAAAGGCTTAAGGCATGTACTTCATCAAGTACAAATACCCATATCATAAGTGGTCATCAATAAAGGTAATGAAGTATAAGAAACCTCCACATGCATGTGTTGTCATTAGACCACATACATCTCTATGTATGAGTTCCAATAACTCACTTACTTGCTCACCCTTTTCCAGAAAAAAGGTGATTTTGTCATTTTGCCTAATAAACAAGACTCATATGTATCATATAAGTCATAATTAAATGATCTTAAGCTACCCTTCTTCTGTAACTTAGTCATGTGTTTCTCATTTATATGGCCAAAGTGACAATGCTATAGATAAGATGGCGTCAAGTTATCTATCTTGGATCTCTTGATATTAATGTTATGCACTTCTTTATCTTTATCCAAAACATAAATTCCATTACTTATTATACCTTAACAATAAAACACATTATCTTAGTGAATAGAACAACCCTTATTGTTGTCAATGGAAACATTAAAACCTTGTTCAATAAGACAAGGAATTGAAATAATGTTTTTAGATAAAGATGGAACATAGTACCAATTGTTTAAAACTAATATAAGTCTAAAAGGCAAAATAAGATGATATGATCCTATAACTAATGCATGAACTCTTGCTCTATTTGCAACACATAGGTCTATATCTCCTTTTCTACCATTTTATTACTCCTTAGTCCTTACATAGAAGAAACAATGTGAGAACCATAATTGGTATCCAACAACTATATTTAGTTATTAATGGTAGTAGTAGTATTAATTTCAATCACATTAATACATGAAGTTGAAGAAGTCCTTGCTTTTTCTTCTGACAAGACTCCAAGTAGGCCTTGTAGTTGTGCCACGAGTGCCTAGATTTTTTGTAATAAAAGCATACACTTTCTATGTTAGTCTTCTTTCTAGGGGTAACAACAACTTTTTTCCCTTCTTCTTGCCAATCCCACCTTGTGTACCAGTTGTCTTTTTCTTTTTCTTGTTCTCCTTTTACTTGTCCTTAGAAGTAGATGAATTAGAAGATTATTTCTTAGCAACATCTTCAGTAGTCTTAAGCATATCAATTAGCTCAGGAATTATAGATACGATCTTGTTCATATGAAAATTAATCACAAAACTTACATAACTATCAGGCAAACATTGCAAGATTAAGTCTATTCTTAAGTCTACTTCCATCATAAAACCTAAAGTTGCCAAACGCTCTATATACCCATTCATCTATAGTCTATGCTGGGTGGCTAAAGTTCCCTCTTCCATTTTACAATGAAATAAAGCTTCTGAGATCTCATATTTCTCAATCCTACTCTGCTCCTCAAACAACTCCTTAAGGTGAATTAAATTGTAGGATCATCCATATGTGCATGCTATTTCTATAGCTCTAAAGACATTAATGCTAGCATAATGTATAAAGTAACATTTATGTCCTTCATGGGCTTTAGATATGCCTATTGCTCATTAATAGATATGTTATCAGTAAGGATAGTGGGTACTAACTTCTCAATTAAATAGGTTAGGTTTTCATTCTTGAAAACAATTTTAAGGTTTCTAAGCCAATCTATATAATTAGAACCAATAAACTCATTGTCCTTGAGTATGGATCGTAAATTTAAGTTGGAAGACATTATGGTTGTGTTGCTGCATGTGAAAAATGAAAGCATGTTAGAGTATGATCATGTAGATGTATGTAACAATTTTAATGTCTTTAAAAGTCATGTATTACTCTTACTATTTTACTATGAATCAATAGCACTCATTGATTGATCCAAGAAAGCCCTTTAGAAGCTTTCCTAGTGAGTTAGTATCTATTTTGGTTAAGGTTAAAGCTTTGACTATGCTTAAAAAGCTCAACTATTAACTAAATGGTAGGCATCTCATGCCAATTACATCATATGCAACTACTAATCATTGGGTCATCAACAATTGATGCATATATATCATATACATATTTCCCTAACCTTGCCTTTTGATTTTTAGCCTTGAGTATGCTAAAAAAACTAATAACCACACTAACACAGACCCATTAATATGTGTTAAACATTTTCAATGAAGTAAGGGCTTGAGTATGCATAATAACCCAATACTAAAGAGAACTCTAGTTTAACTCATAATAACAGAAGGCTTGCATGTCCTATATTATTGAGGGATTTCTTCCAATTAAGTCTCATCATACATAGTTGATGTATGCTTTTAAATGCTCATGTATATTTAATCATATTAACTCAGTATTCATAATTTAATCACATTAAATATGATCTAGTAATGGGCTTTTACTATATTGATTTCCCAAACGAAGGAAACCAATTAGACCAAACCACAAGTAGTATGCAAAAAGAAATAAAGAACAATTCTATCTATTTCTTCTTAGACCTCCTCAGTGGGCTTCTTTTACATTTTGCTCATTGCATATCTTCTTTCTATTTTAACCCTAAGTAACCTAATTACATTATTTATAAATGAGAATACCTCACATTACATGTGAGGGAGTTAAATGAGAAGAGAAGTGCAAAGAGAAATAAGAGAAAATGCTGGGACATGCAAACCCAATTTCACTAAAGAAAAATTCATGTAATGTAGAACAATCACATTGGTCTTAAGCCCATAATTGGTCATCAAGCCAATCATACACCTTTAGCATGCATATCTAATGCATCATATATGCATTAAATATTAGAAATGTGCATTACTATTGAATTCTAGAATTATAACACTTATAAAACTAGCATTGGTTAATCATTTTCAATTTCTTGCTTAAACATGAAAAATCATTCATATTGATCATGTAATTTAATTTCATTAATCCCATTAAAAATAATTAAATCACATTTTCTTGTTTATTTAATTTCAAGCCATTTTGAATTAAAATGATAAATCATTAAATAGCATGAAAACAAATTTCCTTTATGTTTGTAAGAGGATATGCATATAAATAAGCAACCCAAATCATAATCTCAATTTGGTAACCCTTACCAAATTAGATTAGATTAGATCAATTTATAATTCCTTTAATTAATTTAAAATTCTAATCCCATTAGAAGAAGAAACTAATTTTTTTATCATAACCAAATTTCCACCAGAGAATAATATTTTATGTAAAAATTTCGGTTAACATGTCACTATCATTAAAAATTCAAAAGTTAACGAAATAAATCAAAAATTGATTTAATTAAATTTATTTTATGATGATATGTGACATATCTTTCTAGAAATACAAAATTCAATCATATTGAATTTTATTTAATTAAAAATTTCTAAATAGTTGATCACAAGAAACAAATTCAAGTTAACTGCAAAATCATTTGCAACTTAAACTATGAAAATGATCCAAACCATTGTAGATAAGTTCTAAAAGACATTGACATAATTTTAGATCAGTAATGATCAATTTTATCTAAAAAAATTTGCCTCGAAAGTTATGAAAGTCATAGAAAACCAAAGTGATAAAATCAGACTATTTACAGAACCAAAAATATGACAACCTTGATAATCAAGCAAGTTTATTGACCAAATTTATTTGAAAATGACTTTTACCATTTATAAACATTTAATTAACACCATAAAAATCATATTCATATGAAAAACTATTTTTGGAATTTTTAGAAATCAATTAAATCAATAAACATATCATATGTGACCAATTTGACTAAAACAATTTCAACCGTAGAGTTCTATTTAATAACTTTCATAAATATTTTAATTTTATATTTTTATGCACATTTAATCTAAATCACAATCACATTTTAATTCATTGTATAATAGAGTAAATTATACAAAAAATCAATTTAATCTAAATGCGCACAAAAATAAAAACTTGCATCCTCTTCATGCGCAAAGACCCTTTATGTGCATAAGAGGATTTCCTCCTTGCTAATTGGGCCACTTCAATTCATAAAACAACAAAAATCCAGTTTTAACATGGCTCAAATTCATATTTAATCATATTAAAACAAATTTGAACAATCAAAATCAAATCACAAATGCACAGATCAATCTAAAATAAATAGTATCGCATATTATGCATATCAACTGTAATCACAATTTCCATTGATTTTAAATCATTCAAGAGCCTGGCTTTGATACTAGTGTTGGTTTTTAACCATCATAATAGTGAAAAAATTAACTTTTTGAGAGAAACCAACAAAAATAATTGACCCCGATAATTTAAAATTCATCTTAAATATTGAATCTAGCAATGTTTTGTGATTTGCCATAAAAGGATGATAATAGATTCCTTCCTTGAGCTCTTCTCATTGATTTGTTGCAAACCACAATGATCCTCTTAAAGGTAATCCACATAAGAAGTCTTAAGAAGAGATCAACTAGCAATTCCAGATGCTAGTAGGAATTACAAGTGAATAAAGGAAGAAGAAGAGAAGTGTGTTTTAATTGTTCTAAGTGGAATTCTGTATTACAATTTCTCCTTATAGTGACTACTACAATAAGGATTATTTATATTAGTAATTATCCTTATTTAAGTCATATTTTAACACTTATACCAACCTTAAGTTGAACCAAAATGGACCTAACAATTTGGCCATTCACTGTCCTATGCACATAAACCTTTCAATGGGCTTATGTGAAATCTACTTTGGCCCTACTTTCATTAATCCTATGTGGCACTCCTTAGCTCCATTTTGGATTAATAATTACTCTGATTAAAAGCCTTTTAAACCTTTTAAAAGCCCATAAATATTTGGGCACAATAAGGCCCGGGTCTAAAAACCCTAATTTTCTAGACTTTTCATTTGCAAGTAGGCCTTAAACACTTTTGCTCATTTCTTCATTTTAATTCATCTTCCAATGATATCTCATACCATTAGAAAATTCAATCTCATTGAATCTTCTTTAAAGTCCTTTTGTGTGTGTAATCCTATGG
>CANXYI011075199.1:0-22616 GCA_948208565.1 Hura crepitans
TGTTATCAAAATTTCTACACGAGGACCCTAATAGTATACCTTGGAAAACAATTTTTAGAAACCTGTATTTTTATAACCTCGTGCATGCAAAATATGTTTTAATTTTAGATAATAAAATTTTAATTTTATAATGGTTTTTCATAAGAGTAGTTCAGATATTGGTTTGTGTGTCGCTCTTTATTCGGGTCCGATGATCGAATCGGGTAAGGGGTGTCACAAGTTGAGTAATTGAGGTCACATTCATATTGGTAAGTGATTCTCAAACCTAGTAAATTATGTGATTTAATTGAAGTAATTAGGTGATAGTTTAGAAGTTTATGAGGAAATTATGTGATTAATGTTGTTTTAATGGAATTTTCCTTGAGGAACATGGTTATAGAGTTAATGGAAATTGAAGGATAGATGATGAAATGATGAAAATGAAGATGAAAATTGAGTGGATTTAAGTTAATAAGGTATGTGTATTCTATCCTATGGACTTTAGTTTTGAGATTTACCTAATTATGTGCATGGAAGTTGTGAGTTTCATATTATGTTTAGTTATGCGAATACAATAGTTTAGGCATTTAAATTGTGTTTAAATGAGATGATAAAAATGTGGCATAATTGAAAGGAAAAATTAGATTATAATTAGAAATGTGGGAACAACTTTAGTGAAGGGATAGCATAGTTAAAGTAAATGAAATCTAATTGAGGCTAAAACTAATATTGAAAAAGAAAACATTAAGTAAATGTCAAGTAGATGAAATAAATAGCCTAAGTAATGCTTGATTAATCATTTAATGTGGGAAGAACCATAAATAAAGAAACTGAAATATTCATTGGTGAAAATTAGGTTTGGCCGAAATTGATGTATGAGTAATAATGGAGTATTTCTATGATGTTCCTAGACACTATTATATAATATACATAAGTGAATAGTGTAGGTAGGAAATAGTTGAGTATAAGTTATATATTGGTGGAGTAATTAGAAAAATTATATAAAATCCCACGAGATAAAAGAATGTCTATGTGTAAAATCAAATGTGGCACCTAAATAAATAAAAGTGTATTATTAAGAGTAAGAAGTCAATAAGGAATTACTATAATGGACACACACACACATATATATAGGGAAGTAAAATTTATACATGACAATAAATAGAAATACATGAAAATATACAATTACTATGAAAATAATTATTTAAATTAAGTAAAGTCTAAGTAAAAATATTAAAAGAATATTTGAAGAAGTTATTAAGTGGAAATAAAAGAAAATAGAAATAAGAAAATGCAAGGCAATTGTATATAAATAAAAATGTATATAGAAGAAGGAAGATTTAGTGTTTGCATCCCTTCCTTTCCAGGGCTGATCAAACTGAATCAACCAAAGACTTAACGACTTAACTTAAATCACACCTCTCGAGCCCCAAAAGACGAGAAGAAAATTGAAGGAATGTTTAGCTTTTCCTATTTGATTAGCCTAGAAAGAGCGAGTTGGGCACTACAAGATAGGAGTCGCCACCCAACCAGAGTTGGAAAATACCTTGTAGGGCTAAAACTAGGGTGGTTCGGAACCTTACTCTTATTTATACATTAAGTTAATACGAAATTTTAGATTAAATTTATAATTTTATCCTTTTTTTCAAATAGGTTTTGAAATTAAATAAATCACATAATCACATAATGAAATAACAAAACATATTTACAGAAATAAATAAAGTGCTTGAAATTAAAGAATATCATATATGAAATCTGGTAATTGATTATTTTGATAACTTTGGTTCTCGCATGTTAATTTAAGAAATCATATTTTATTATTTGTGCCTTTTATTAAGGAAAATCAAAACCACTTTTTTTTTAGAAAAAACAGCGATTAATTAGGTATAAAATGATTTGGTTATTTACATCGTATAAAAATATTTTTTACCTGTTACAATATTCATGGAATATATAGGTAAATAATTAGAATGAAAATTAAATTATATAGCAATTACCTAAAATACATTCTAACCCAAAAAGAAAATAAAAATTACATAAAAATTACCTAAAATACATTCTAACCGAATAAAAATAAAATTACATCGAAATAACCTAAAATACAATCTAATCAAAAAACAATAAATAAAGAAAATAATGAGAAAGTAAAGACAAAAATAAAAATAACAAGAAATTAAAATAAATTAAAATAAAGGAAAGATAAAGGGCTACTTCATCGATGTTTGATGAAAAGGAAGAAAAAAAGAGCCAAACAAGCTCCCAATAGATCAAACAACTGGCATTACAATAAACAAAATATTAGTATGATAAATAAAATAAAAAGATAAACAGAATAACTAATAGATAAAATGAAACAAATAATCACATAAATACAACAACAATAATATACAGATAATAAGTTATCACATCTAACCAGTAGATGGATAAAAGAAAAAAAAAAGAAAAAAAGAAGGAGAAAGGTTGGTCGACCTACCGTGTATAATTGCCTTCAAGAAAAGATTTCAAAAAAGATGAATTAACGGTGTAAAAACCTTTTGAAATTATAAAAATAGCATTTAGAAAGTGTTTTTGAGCTTTTAGATGTGTACTTACTAAGAAAAGTTAACCCCTAAGACTGATATAGAGTTCACCTCTTATACACAAAAATCGAAAATGAAAACATCCGTTTTGGCCTGAAGGAAATGGGTGTTTTTTTTTGGCCAAAACGGCCATTTCTAATAGTGAAATGGTTGTTTTCATTGGCCTATTTAGGAATTTCTTTCGAGACTCAAATGTGTGAAATGATGCCATATTGGGAGCTAAAAACGGCCGTTCCAATGGCTCACTTTTTCTAAATAGTGGGCAGGATGACCGAAATATGCCATTGAAAAACTCTACTAAGATAAAGATGGAGCTGTCAAGAACGTAGAGGAGGTAAGATGGGCAATTGGTTAGATCTAGTATGGATCATACATGGACGATAGTTAGAGTCAATGGTTTAAAACAATGCCATTTTGCCCTAAAACAATGGAAATAAAAAACTTTAATTTTAATTGATTTTTTTTAAAAATTTTTCTTTATAGTGCGGGGGCCTGGTCATAACACGAGCCCTCAACCCATTACAAACGCCTATTTTTCTCGCTTTTATGGTCGCACCACGAGGTTGTCCACCTGAGTTAAAAGTCCATAATCAAAATTTAACTATTTTCTCGAGTCTCGAGAACAACATTCTTATTTATCAAAACTTTTCTATCTTTGTTCATCATTAGACAATCTGAACATGGGAGCCCTATAACCTGGTGTCTACAACTAGGTAATATATATATACATATATTAGATTGTTATTAAATGTAGGAATTAATTACATAATTAGGGGAATAGTGAATAGTTAGTTAAATTACAAATAATGTTATTATAAAGAGTGATTTAATATTTAAATGATAGTGGGTAAATGTAGAATATGACAAAATGGTAATTACATAAGCTATTGTAAAATGTAGATGATAAATAAATGTTTGAAAATCCATAAGTTAAATAAGAGAATAAAATAAGAGTATTAAAGGCATTGGAAATAATTGTGAAGTTAATTGATATAGATTAAATACCTTGAAGAAGTAGACATATAAAAATATAATTATAGGTGTACAAGTAAATATATTTAAATAAAATAAATAAAATATATAGCAATAAAAGAACATATAAGACATAGTTGTATATGCAAATGAATAAAGATTTTATATAATAATAATATCAATGTTAAGAAATAAATTAAACTAAATAGGATATAACTGGAAAATTTAGCTAAAACAAAATATATGGAATTATCTAATAAGAATTTAAATAAAATTCAATTATGTGAGATTAAGTAACTAATAACAAGGAAATATATGAATCAATTATGAAAAATAGTATGATGCATACATATATAATCATTAGAGATTATAATGTTAGAAATAATATGAATAATAAAGATATAAGAAAGCGATAATTGAATCATAAATAGAAAAAGGATTATTATATAAGTATTTAGGTATTATTAACATAAGCAATTTATAAACATAAATAAATAGTAGTGCCAAGAGACATGCATATTGGAAGAATAATAATATGCATATGAGGAAAAATAGTATTATATATGGTAATGTGTTAATAAATACAAGATAAGACTAAAAGATGGAAAAGGAATTTGAGGAAATTTAATTCATGGATAAATAGCAAAATATAATGAGGATGTATATTTTATATATAATGCAACTGCTTCGTGTATTTGATTATTATGGTGCTAAAAGAGATTATGAGAAACGAAATGCTATGATGATAAATTGTAGAAACTTATGTATATGTTCATATGATTGAGATGTGATGCCAAAATTTATAATGAATATGATTCAATTTCTGATGATGGCTAAATGACATAAAAATGAATAGAAGAGAAATATAATGAGAATTAAGAAAGGCCCATATGAGTTAGACAACTTACTGGATAGGTTAACTTGTCAACTAGGGATAGATAATAGTTGCTAGGATACTTCGGTGTAATACCATGCTGGTGCAGCAGTAGTCAGGTCTAGATGGGCCACTGCACATACATTTATTACATATATATATATATATATATATATATACCCCATGCTAGTGTAGCAATAATAAGGTCTAGTAAGGCTACTACACATACAAGTATTATAGATATATATATCTCATGTTGATATAGTAGCAGTAAGGTCCAGTAAGGCCACTACACAACCCCATACTAGTAGATAGTAGTAAGGTTCAAAATATGGGCCACTACACACTTGGTGAGACCTTTAGGGTCGATATCTTGATATTATTTATCGAATATGGCTGAATTAAGAAAATGATGAGGTTAAGGATAATTAATATGTTGATATGAATAATATGAATGATATAGAATATTCATAAAACATTATGAATAACTCTTGAAATGAGTTAAGGAAACGAATTCTAATATTGAAATATATAGTGATAAAACATTACAAGTATTATTGAGATACATATTGTATATGACATATGGATTGTTGGTAAAGTGTTAAGAATATAGTCAATAAATTAAATATTAACACATAGATATATCAGAGCAAGAAAAGTGAAATTTAGAGAAGTATAATATTATTAAAAGAAGTGTATTCTATAATAAGAAAAAGAATATGAAGATTATAGTTATGAGTAAAATAAGGAAGGAAATGATTAGATGTATATATGGATGATTGAAAATTTTTGTGACAAAGTATAATGTACGGAAATACAAAAGTGATAAGAATTATTTAAGTTGCACATATATACATAGTAAAGCATTGGCACATAAAACATGAATAAAGGAATTCATAAATAAAAAAGGAATACACACACACACACACACACACACACACACATATAACTCCCAGACCATCTATGTTAATTACTATATTAAAACATTTTTTTATTTAACATTTTATGACAAGGAAGAAAGAAACATAGGTTAAATATAGTACCTGTTCCGGCCTTTGAAAGTCCAAACTGTGCATTATGAATTCATTTCCTTTCAGCGAAAATGACTTAAGTTTAAAGGAGCTTTCCAACCCATAATATGATACTTAAAAATATTATTATAATTTCCATTTATAACTTAAAAAATTGTAAATACTTAAAAATTATATATAACCTATTGCCATACGGAAGTGATTGGTCATATAGGACTGAATGTATAAATGAGGGTCTAAATTGTGAAAGTCTCCCCCATACCTATATTTAAAGAAGTTAATGGCAACTACGATGCCCCTTCGATTGCAATTAAGCAGCACGGCATATTTCTCTATACAGCCATGTAAGGTATGTTAACCCCCAATTGTATTCATGAATTAAATTTAAATATTCTAGCAACAGCAAGAAAATTAAATGAACTTCACTTAGGTTTGTGATAGGAATAGCAAACCACCAATACAATACATTAACCATGCACGAGTATGCTATTGAATTTGTTTTTTATTTGCATCATTTGAAAGTTCTTCAAAGTTATTTGAAAACCACGTCAACTTTACTTTTTACCCATCAATATCACATGGTCCAAGAACTTGTCTAAGAAGACGATAACATATATTCTACCAATTTGCATTTGACGATCCTATCACTACTCAACCATCTACTAGAAGCCATATTATTATTCCTATATTTTGCAATGTTATTGTTACTTCTTTAACAGTTAAATGAAATGTATGTGTTTCTAAACTCCATCTTTCAATAAGTAGTGTTATAAGCTTGCAATTACTTATAACATTTTAATTTGTGCTACGCTATAAATCCTGAATTACAAAGGTATGGAATTATCCTACTGTCGATGTTAGCATAGTGAGTATCTACAGTAGACCTCCTTGCGAATGGCACATCCCATATTCCTTATACATTTTATACTTTATTCACAAAATATTATTTCAAAATAATTAAGTAAAGCAAAACTTTAAATATTACTTACAATATTATTTCATAGAGCATTTGCAAGATGCTTCCCACTTATTATCAACAACTTGGGATTAATAAGCCTTAGATTTGTGTACTGATATTCTCTTTCATAATGATTCATTGCTTAATTACCCATAAAAATAAAGGTTAAAATTAATGTCCTCAGTGCATGTTAAAAATTATATAATTCAATTTGGCAAATACATTTATAATCAAATTTTGGGAGAAAAATGTCTACAAGAAATTCTTCATTGATACTGTCTATATTCATTATGATTAGACTTGTCAATTCTAACACTAACCCGAAATCCGACCTAAACCTGCTCGAAAAATTGATCCAAACCTGAAGTCGACCTAGAAAAAAGACATATGACCTAATCGGGACCTAACACAAAAAATTTAAGATCAGACTCGACACAATTCGAAGCTAACCTTAATGAGTCAGGTCACATGACAATATAAAATTACCCGAATTTTAAAAAATATATATTTTTAATTAGTTTAATTATTAGGATTAAATCTTTTTTTTAAAAAGAAAAAGTAAATCTATCAATTTTATTTTTTCTATAAATAAAGTAGACTTAGGTTTTGAGAGGGTTCAAACACATAAGATAAAAAAAATTGACACTAGACCAAACTAGGCCAGCTCAGCAAATACGAAAATATTAATAAAAAAATAAAAAATAATATTATATTAAATAAAAAATTATAAAAATAGGTCATTAAACTTTAAAATTATCTAATATGTCATATAAAAAATAATTATTATAAAAATAAATATAACATAACATAAAAATATAAAATTAGATAATAGATTATAAAAATAGTCTATAAAAACTAATATTAAAAAGTTAAGTAAAATAAAAATAAATAATAACTTGGGCAGACTAAGCCGGACTCAAGTAGCGAATGCCTTATCAAAGCCAGAATAAATTTCGGATAGGCCAATTAGGGAGAACAGGTTCAAATACCCATTTAATACTATTTTTTGTTGCATATCGCTAATTAGTTTATTTTAATTCCCATTAATCTTATACCGATTTATCTTTTATTGTTATTTTATTTTTCCTTTTTTCTTCTTTATTCCTCTTGTTATTTTTTTGCTAATTTTGATTTTTAATAATAATAATAATAATAATAATAATAATAATAATAATAAAAATATTTGTCCATAATTTTTAAGAAAATAATATTTTTAAAAAATAAGTTATTTTTTAAAATTTTTACTAGTTATTAATATTTAAAAGGGATTAAAATATATTAATGTTCAAAAAAATTAATATGAAATTAAAATTGAATTGATAATTTAAAAATAAATAAATATAATTATGTAAAAAATAAATTTGATTCAAGGATCTGAACCAATTCTGAAGTGACCTAATTCAAAAATGACTCGAAACTAATGGCTCGAAAATGACCCGATCCGAATCTGTTCGACCCGAATCATTTGACAAGTTTAATTATGATTATCGATAATAAGATAATAAATAGTATTATGCAAGTTTAAATTCTAATATATTAAATTTTATTATATTAGTCGTATTTTATCAACTAGTAAAAGTTCACTTTTACCGCACATGAATAATATTTTTAATTAAATTTAATATATATATACTCTTATAACATGTGATGAATTAAATTTAAATATATTTTTATAATCATTTAATATGTTTTTATATTATAAGTTTATCAAAAATAATAACTATTAACCAATCGTAAATATTAATATATTTTATTAATATCCTTTTAACTACATTAAATTTAATTTTATATATGATAATTTTTTAATATTATATACATAATTTAATTGTTATCAATTATTTTTTATTTAATATTTTTAATTATATATACTCTTATAAATTATGATTAATAAATGTAATTAATTTATCAAAGGTAATAATATATAATTAATTATAAATTTAAAAAATTTATTTTATGCTATGATAAAAGTAACTAATTTAATTGAATTATACTATGACAAATGTAACTAATTTAATTGAATTATACTATGATAAAAGTAGTTTTTTATACAACTTTTTTATAAATAATTTAACAATTTTATTCTAGTATTTATTCTTAATAAATACTTTATTATCTCCTTTAAAATATCTCATGATAGTATTTTTAATATATATATATTATTTTTTAGTAAGCAAAATATACAATTTCACTTGCATATGTAATAAACTTAAAATTTGAATGAATATATATTTTGATTTTTGACTGCAATTCTCCTCAAATGCTAATTAATTTTCAACATATATATTATTTTTCATTCAGTAAAATTCATAATTTAAGTTTCTTTTTTTTTAAAAAAATCTAAACTATAAATAGTTTCTTTGAGTTTTAATTATTTTCTTACATATTTGATAAAAAAATGTTATTATGGAACAATTATCTAATAATAGTGATAAAATGATTAAACCCGTTGCAAGAAGATAAAAATATTTAACATCTTCTAATAAAATATTTTTACACGAAAAGAATGTGTAAAATGCTAAATAAATTGAATTTTCACTATTTTAATATTGGTTCAATTATTTAACGAAAAATTTGCAGATATTTTATATTTTTATTAAAATGAAAGCTAAAGATAACATTATGAAAAATTTACTAAAATTATACTAAAATGATGCTGGTAAAAAAATTAACAAAAATCTTCAAAATAGTAATATCCCTTAATTAAAAATTAAATACACTCATCTTATTTGCTAATGA
This sequence comes from Hura crepitans, assembly GCA_948208565.1. NCBI lineage: Eukaryota > Viridiplantae > Streptophyta > Magnoliopsida > Malpighiales > Euphorbiaceae > Hura > Hura crepitans. The sequence goes on from CANXYI011075199.1 coordinate 9,130, forward strand.
CAAAAATTATGGACAAATTGATATAATTCAATAAGAAATAAATTCATAAAATTGCATTTATATGGAAAAATATAAATACTATATTAAATAACATTAATAATCTAAATAGGCATCTAATCTATTTGGCAAAATATTTTACTAAATATACTATTCAATAATATATCTTTATATTTTAAGAAAAATAAATATGAATGATAATAAGTATTAATGATTCAAATAAAAATAAAAATTTTCAATGATAATTAAATATATTAATAAGGATATTATAATAAAAAATTCACTCCTAACGTCGTACTTTTATAAGTAATATAAATTTTCATTAATAAACTATAAATATTTAATTAGAACTAAATTTTAGCATAAACACAAAGAAACTACACTTATAACATTTATACTAATTTTATTACATTTATAATAAAAAAGTTAAGAAAATACATAAATTCATTACGTTTATGATATAGCTATTGGACATAATTTTTGAGCCAACATCCATTATTGATCTATTTACAATAAATTTTCGGTTTATAGGTAATGTATTTCTAATTTTTTTTATAATAGTTATTGCTAACTCATACAATATTTTTACAAAATTTTAATACTGTATCATTATATCTCCACGTGCATTCATCTTTGTTCATGTTCATTATTTTCTTAAAATAACATAGCATTTGTATCATTAATAGTTCATCTACTTTTTTTGGACTCGGACATAAAGCATCCCTGCATCATAAATATGTTGTAATTTTTTTTTATTAATTTCTATTATATGCTTTAAGATGGTTTCTTTATTGCACTTAATAATCATATATTTATATCGATTTCTCCACATTTTTCACTGAATATCCTACCTCTTGATTTGAAAAGAGTTTTTCTCGATGTTAAGTAAATTCGAACCACCTAAGAAATAACAATTAAATCTTATCATTATCATTTTAAACAATAAATAAATAAATTTATCAAAAAAATTATTGAAACTTAATAAAACTTTTACTAATTCTTATAAAAGTAAAAAAAAAAAAACATATACACATTTATTAAAAATTTCTATCATAATACCTTACACTAAATTATTAGTTTATATCAATATATTATTAATTTAATTACTTCACATCAATTAATTTAAAAATTAAAGTCAAATGAAAATTAAATAATAAAAATAAGAATTAATAAATTCTTAAAATTAAAACATAGAAGTTCCTTAAAATGTATAAATGTAAAAAAAAGAAAAAAAATCTACTAATTAAAGAAGTAAATAAAAAAATTAACATATCTTTTTTCAGTATTAGAGCACTTTTTATGAAATAAATCCTACAAAAATTTCAAAAAATTGTATTCAAATTAATTTTAATATAAAATACACATTAAAAATACAAAATAAAAATTTAAACTTACTTAACAATTACAATTTATTTAAAAAGAATAAAAGAAAAAACCTACAGATAATATATTCTCAAAAATTCAAACTTTCAACTTACTTAAAAAGAATAAAAGAAAAAAATTTTGTACTAATTATACAAGTGTTAATCAAGCAGCTTATATTAAAAATTTCAACAAACTTGTTTTGAAGCAGACTTTTATCAAATACATCCTATGAAAATTTAAACAAATAAATTATATTAAAAAATTAATATATAATAAACAAATTTATCTCATTTTGCTATGAAAATTTCTACTAATTTAATATGTAAATAAAAAATTTCAACATACTTATTTTGCAGTATTCCGTCAAGCTTTTATCAAAAAATCCGACAAAATTTTAAATAAACAAATTATATTTGTATAAATTTTAATATAAAATACACAATTACATACTTATATTTCATTTTTCTCTAAAAATTTAATAATAATTTTAATTTTGCTAACAAATAATATGAAAAATAAATATTTTTTCTATTATAAAAAAGAAAAATTTTAAAGGATTTACATACCCTCAGTAGACGTAAAATTTTCTAATCTGACATGGTAGCTCTCTATTTATAGAGACTAAATATGGTAGTTGGGGTTGGGGATATGCAATTTTTTTCTCTCTATTGACAATGGACACATGGCATTTGCGTAGGAAAGTCGCTGACGCCGGAGGTGAAGTCTTTGGTTTGATGAATACTTTTCCTGAACACCAATGGCATGTCTTTAATCTTAGCTCAAGTTAGGGAATCTTTAAAGCCTGTGAAGCCTTCGATCTCGACAGTAAAGGCTTCAGGGATTCTCTTGCGCTCGACTACGAGAGACCGAAAATCTTTATTTCGGTGTCGGTGTCAGAAATAAACCCCATTCCTCTAATTAACTTTTGCCCTTCTCCAAATTGCTAATTTATTTAAGAAACCATTATTTTTACAAAAATCCAAAAATCAATGGAATATCAATGAGATCCTCACAGAAAATGGTTTTGAAATAAATACGGGGTTCTTTTATTATTGGCACCCTTTAAAAGTTACATAGGTCTAAGGATAGCAAAGGGTTGTGCATTTTTAAGTATTTTATTCGCTTCAATTTTAGTAGAACAAATTTGTATAATTGTTAAACGAGTCTGAATATTAATTTTATTACTCGTATTAGATTTAAATATTGGCCATTGAATACCTAGTATCCAAATTTATTTATATAATTTAATATTTAATTTATAAATATTTACTGCATAAAATTTATATTATTTTATCAAAATATTTTATAATTTCATTATATATTGATATAAATTATTGTGATATAATAAATGACACTTATAAATAAACTCCATATATTTAGTCTTCTTATTTTGATAACCAATGGTTTACCACAATATAACTTGATAAAAAGGTTTTAGTTTTGAAAAAATTGAATGATAAGCAAATTTAATTATAAATTTATAATTTATTTCAATGAAATTTTTTTCCTTCCTCAAATAAATAAATACTACCAAAGCTTTTGTCTTACTTTTACAAGAGAAAATTATCTAAATAAGAATTTATTTTTTATTGTCAATTGTTTTTTAATTAACCAAAGTTTTATTAGTCGAAGAAAAACATTAAGGCCAATGATTGGTCATATGTTGCTTTTTCTTGTTTCAATAATTTATTTTTGCTTTATATCAATTATTTAATTTAAGAAAAATAATTCTATATTAAAAATAAAAAAAATCATCAGCAACCTTAAAGACTCGCGTAAATGAGTGATTTTAAGTTTTTTTAATTTGCAAAAATTACTTTTTTAATTTTTATTTTATTTTACATATTAATCCATCATATATGCAAGGCATATATAATATAATTTGATATAGTTATAATTGTATTTTTTAGCATATTTATTAGTTTTAATAATATTATATATCAATTCTTGTTATATTGCATATTATTTTTTACATTTGCTTTCAAATGCATGTGTTTTTAGTCCTATTAAAAATATATATTTTATGTAAAATAACCTATTGTTAATATTTAAGATGCATTGTTCCTTTTTATAGCTCCAAAATAACATTGGGATACAAATTATTATGAACATGTCCAAAAAAGTTTATTGATTTTCAAAAATATTTGCAATAGTGAATATAATTTTGAGGCTAAAATAAGAAGTATTAGAATGTCTTTATACAAAAATTTATATTGTGTAAAATAATATAATCTTAAAAATTATTTAAATTTATTCTCATATAAATATTAGTAAATCTGATATTTACTCATCGCTAGTAATATTAGTAAGGTTGAAGATTATTGAATGGTACTAATATTAGCAAAGTCAAAATTTACTAATTGGTGTTAATATTAGCAAATCCAAAGTTTACTTATCGATAAAAAATTTGTATATAAACATGAAGTTTAGTTATTGACACAAATTTTGTAGGTAAACTTGAAGTTTACATATTGAAATACGTAAACCTGAAGTTTATAGAGGGAAATACAATTGATTATATGGTATTTATTAGTTCAACAATCTTGGGTCAAATGAGTATGAAGTTTATTGATATAAATAATAAGTCAACAATAGTACATCATAAAGGATGGTCAAATTGTAAAGTTCACTCAAGTGACAACTCAATAGATTTATTTTTAAAGGCATGACCAAGTTCAATTTTTAAGATACAATTATAGCATTAGAATGTATTAGCTAGAAAACTTGTTCTAATTGGTTGTATTTTTTAGGGAAAGTAATTTACCTATGAATATTATACTATTTTTTCTTTGTTAAGTTTTTATCCACAAGGTTTTTCTTAATAAGGTTTTAACAAGGCATATTCATAATATACAGTTATCCTAGGGGAAGTGTTATGATATAATAGATGACTACTTATAGATAGACTCTATCTATTTTGCAACACCCTTATACCTAACCAATGACCTGGTTTAGGTATAGAATGTCACATGTTCGGTTTAGTTATCATTTCTTTAGTGAGTCCATTGCATTCTTTATTTTATCAACTTTGTATAGCCATTTAATTAAATTCACGTATCAAATGAAATCACTCAACATATATATACATAACATACATATATCACATTCAATTAACATAACCACAATATTATTAATATTTAATAGTTATTTAATACAGCTAGCATTACATACTTAATACTATAGACAAATAGTTTAAAGTTACTTTCCATTTATATATACTTGGTATCATTTATAATAACTCTGAAATACTAAATGTATACACATATTTCTAAGTAACAATTATTTAATAATAATGCAGATAAACATTTACCATGTGGACACTGCTCGTGGTGGACACTTTTTACCTATTCAGTTATCACATGAGCTTCTATCATTGTAGGCATTTGATACGTTGCTTCGCGCAACTCAGTCAATAACTTATGCATCAGCAAAAGCCAATATGCTCAGCAAAATTGCTCATTGATGTATTTTAATACTATGAAGCTTATACATCATACTATCATCGAGTTTTGTATCTGTATTCCCCTTTCTAATTATGTAATCCTTTGCTCATCATTCATATATCTATGTTCTTGTGTGTATATATAGGTGTATTTTCAGTAATGGTTATCCTTCTCTTGCCTTAATGTATTTAGCTATGTCATGCCATTTGCATGTCGTCAATATATGTATGTTTATATCATTTTTGTACTTATAACTATGCTTTCCATATTTTCTTTTATTAGTGCAGAACATGCTTCTAAATGTTAATATTAGAACTGTTAAATCTTTACTGTACTTATTTGTATATATGTTCATGTGTTAATATTTAATTATGCAGGTTCATTCCATATATGTTACTAATAACATATGTATCATATATTCAACCCATTTATACATAGCTTTTATAAAATGTTATAATTATATATATTTATCATAAAGTTCATTACCTATAATGTATTCAATTCATTTCAAGATGTGTTGTTAATAATAAAATCTATTATATGCTATTCATTTCAAATGTCATTCATGTTATCTTTTCAACATTCTTTGTTACTCATACCATTATATTAATGATCTTTAGCTTCGTTATTTACTTATTTAAGCCCATATTCGACAGACAATGTCATAATTGTGAATAATGGGATATCGACCCTAGGGGTCTCACTAAGTGTGCAGTTGCCCACATTGGGGACTTTACTATGGTTGTACCCACATGGAATTGTTCAGTGGCCATACTATTTACACCAATATGGGGTTGTGTAATGGCCTTACTAGACCTTATTGTTGCTACACCAACATAGGGTTATGCAGTGGCCCTACTGGACTTTACTGTTGCTCACCAGCATAAGATACATATCTATAATGAATGTATATGCAGTGGCCCTACTGAACATCACTACTACTGTACCAGCACGGATGGCACCGAAGTACCCTAGTAGCTATTGTCTATCTCTAGTTGACCGCTCAACCTGTTCAATTTAAGTTGTCCAACTTATATAGGCTTTTCTCAATTCTTATTACGTTTTTCTATTATGTTCATTTCCAGTCCAATTAAACATCATAAGAAATTGAGTCATGTTCATAAGAAATTTGAACCTTATATCTTAATCATATGATCATATGAATACAAATTTCGTAAATTTTCATCATAGCATATTGTTTCATATGATATCTTTGAGTATAATAATGTTTGAATTCATAATACAATTGCATTATCTGTAATATACACATCCTTACTATGTTTCACTATTTGTAATCTGTGACTTAAACTTTTTTTAATTTCACTTTCTTTAATTTCCCATTCCATCTTGTAGTTTTATCTTTTATTTAATTACACATTATTTGTATTTCCAAGTGCCTTTACTTTATTTGTTTTATTTCTCTTATTTCACTTAATATCTCCCCAAATATTATTTTATTATTTTTAACTATATTTATTTTAATCCAACTAACTATTTGCATAACAACTTTATATCTTCATTTATTCCCATTTTTTATCATATATAAATTATACTTCTTATTATATACATTATATTATTTTCTTTATTATGTAATTAAATTCTTAGTCTTACTAATACATTTATGTTCATTTATGTTTTTCTATATTACTTTACTTGATTTCATCTATGTATGCATAAGTCTCTATGAACTTTATATGGTGTTTATAATTACTCTATCAACATATACTTTTGTATATATCTATTCCATTATACTATCTATTCCAATAATTCTTGATAATCTAAGTTCATCTATCGTAAAAATGAAATTCCTTTTTCTTATATCTATAATGCTCTTACTATGTACATATCATCTAAATATATGGATATCTATATAACTTTTAAGTTACATACATCTACAATTTACCTTTCTACTATTTGACCATATAAATTAAAGTACATATACATACTAAATTTTTATGTCATTTCTTACTTACAACTACATTCATACATTTTACATACTAATATCTAATTATCTCATAAAAATTCTTCATTATTTCTCTGGTATCAATTTCGGCCAAGCTTGGTTTTCATACTTATATGTTTCAATTTTTCTAATTATAGCTTTTCCCATATTCAATTATTCATTAAGCACTACTTAATCACTTCATTTCATCACTTTAGCTTTTATTTAATGTTTTCCTTCCTATTATAGATTTCGGCCTAATGAACATTTCCTACTTCTACTTTTTCTTTTCCTTAATTCTATACTTGTATAACTTCCTTTAGTATCTACTTGCATGTATCATCCATTAATTTCGTATGTCAAATCACATTCCAACAATCACTAATTTTCCATGAATGTATAAGTTTCAAGGTATAAGAATACACATACTTTTCAACAAGCTTTATTCCATCCACCCCCTTTTCTCTCACTTTAATTTCATCATTTTATCACTCATTCTTTAAGTTCCATAAGCTCCATAACCATATTCTTCAAGAAATTTTTCATCAAATTAACATTAATTACACAATTTCATTATATAAATATAAACTACTACCAAAATACTTCAATTAATTCACTTAGTTTACTTGGTTTGAGAATCACTTACTAATATGAAAATGACCTCAATCACTTGTCTACCACCTCTTTCTTTCCTCCAATTCTTTGTTTCTTCCATGGATTTTTAAAGAGCTAATATAATAGAGTAGATGAAACTACCTTTTAATTATAGCATTTGATGATTATTTGGTAATATAGGATAAAGAAAATGGTGGGAAAAAGGAAAGGAGAATTTTGGCCAAGATGATGGAGTTTAGAGAGGATGATAGCTGAAACTAAATGAATATAATATTATTATTATTTTGGTATTTATATGTAGAATGGATAACTAAGATTAAAAGAAAGCATTTACACATGGATAGTGGGATTTATTTCATGTGTAATTGCCTTTAAAATATCATTTAATTATTTCCACCTCAATGAATCTCTATTACACTTGGATGACCAAGATCTTCCATGCCACTATTTGATCCAATGACCTATTTTGCTCCCTACACACAATTTGCCCCATTTTTTCCATAAATATTCATTTAATTAAATTTATTTCCCTTATTTTTTCTAATGGCTCCCATGTCACAAAAATTCAAATCACATGATTTTCATATTTTTCATATTATTTTAATATTAGGATGTGCCGATTTTGAATTTTTCTAAGCACATTTTTAAAATTTTTCATTCAACTCTGAATGATTTACTATTTACCATAGACCGTAATCTAGATCTCATTTTTTTTATATATTTTTAACTTCCTATATGACCTCAAATGCTTCTCAAATTGCATCATAATTCATCAAATAATTAATACTACCTCCCAATATGTTCAACTCAAATTAGGCTCAATATGCATTATTCACGGCCTGGTATCACTATTCACCAGGGCCATTTCTTGAACCTCATTCTTTTCACATTTTCATACTCCTTAGGTGCTAAATTCTTATTTTTTTTACCCTTTTTCACATACTCTAATCATCAATGGGCCTCTAATTACTCATTTTTAATTTTACCCTTGGTCATTTTAAGTATTTAACATTTTGTCATTTGATCGTTTTTTCGCTCTGTTATTCATACCAATCGACTCTACTCAATCTGCATATCTATTTTATTACTAGACAGAAAGTTAGGGTGTGACATATTTATTCTTCTTATTTATTTAAATATTATATAATAGGCTTCTCTTTGCCTACATATACTATCTTTTTATTATTTAGAAGATATAATAAAAAAAAAAATAATAAGTCTCTTAATGCATATTTTCTCTCTGTTATATTTTAATTACAAAATAAATAATATAATATATTTAATTAATTATAATTTATTTTTTTAAATATTTGTTATTAAATATAGTATAAATTTAATTAAATTTTTTTTATGTTAAACATGTATTTAAATGGGTTCAGGTATTATTTAGTAGCTATAGGTGGATTTGAGACGGGTTTGAATAATCCAGAAGGATTTTTAATTGGGTTTGAGATGTATTTGAATTTATATATAAATAATCGGGTTCAGTTTTAAGTAAAGCATTTTTTGCAAGTACGCAATCTACTAACATCCCTACATAGATCTATTAACAAGGGTTGTTCACAAATATATTTAAATTGATCCAACTCACTTATTCAATCTAGGTCAAACCAAAAGTAAGATTTTAAATCTCATTAAAACAATTGGGTCAAATTTATTATATAAAAAATATTTTAGTGGTAGGGTGGGTTATATTCATTGGACTTTATTCTAAATTAACCATTAAACTCCAATTCTAGGGTTTTAACATTTCAAATAAAATCAATTGTCCCCAAAATCATCTCCTTTGATATAATTCTCTTACATTCTCTTCTTTCTCTCTTAATTAAAGTTAGGTTTTGTTGAATTTCGTTTTGTGATTCTTGAATTCTTCATTCATGTGTTATCAAGTTCCTCTATTCTGCAAGCCCTCGATTAGTCTACTTTTTGCTCATTTTCGATTAATTTTTTAGCCTTTGAATTTTTCTATTTTATAGCTTTTACATGTTAATTATTGATGTGACTTTGCTTCTAGTTCTTTTCATCTACTTATTCTTGTGCATTATTATTCTCTTCATTTTATGTGGTTATTCATTGCATTTGTAGTTAAAATGAAATTTTAATTATTTTGTTTGCTTCTAAGCATGTTCAATTTTGACTTGGATTTTAATTTTTTAAAAGGAAAGTGTGGCATGAAAAACTTTTATAGACTTTGTAAATTGTTGAATAATGATGTATTTATAGAAATGGTAATATTAATGTGACTTAAATGATGGTTGATTGTGCTGCGTACATGATGGTGAACTAACAAAGTTGGCTACAATTTTCAAATTATAGTTTTGAGGTTTGAGTGAGAAACTATTATGATAGTAGACCTATAATTTTACTAATTGGTTTTTAGAAGAATTAAAGGCCCCAAAAATTTTGAACACTATGCACCAAGTTGTATATATTAATGTTTACTCTGTAATTTTATTGAGTCTTTTGAGTTGATGCAAATCTTCATTGTTGGAATATCAAAAGCTTTATCTTTTGAAATGGCAATGACTAGAACATTTGTAATTGTTGTGCTTTTGAGAGCTTCATTTCACTTCATTTCTTTTATATCATTAATGTCTCAATAATTTGCAAATTATTCTTAATATTGAATTTGGTTTCATTTAGTTGAAGAAATGAGATATTTTGGTTTACTTATCTAGTTGTTGGGATGTAATTCTGACTTTTTATTTTCATCTCTTTGAAGCAACAACCGGCTTCTCCATGTTTATTGGGTTTTTTTGTTAAATTATGAGAAAAACATGAGGTTTATTTATAGCTTCCACATGATGATTATTTTTATACAAGCAATTCTACCTTTTATGCTAGTAATTTTGATTTTAGTAGAATAAAATTTTAGATGAGTATTAAGGTGGGTGATTTTTGCGGTTGATGAGCACATGAATTAAGTAAATTGTTATTTAATAAGAATAGTGATTATTTTTGGTAAATTAGTTAAATCTTGAGCTGGTTTTTATTATTTTTATTCAAGCAGTTTTACCTTTTATGCTAGTAATTTTGATTTAAGTAGAATAAAATTTTATTTGAATATTAAGGTGGATGTTTTTTGTGGTTGGTGAGCACATGAACTAGGTAAAATTGTTCTTTAATAAGAATAGTGATTATTTTTGGTAAATTAGTTAAATCTTGAGCGGGTTTTTATCTTATTCTTATGAAGGGTTAGAAGTTAGTGCTTTTGAGACTTAAACTTAGCTTTACCCAAGAATTTAGTTTTAAAGTGAAGGATTATTATTTAGGAAACATAATTCAACAGCATTTCAACTTTAAAAATATTAGGCTTTTTTAGGTCAAGGTTTTTTTTTATAATTTATCTTTTTTTCTTTTTAGGGAGATTTCAAGTCAAAATGGAGCATTTATCCTTTCTGCCAATACCTCTCACATGCTATGGTATGCACCATTATTAGAACCTGTCTTCATCTTAACCATTAAATATTAGGCATTTGCTTACACGTGACTTTATAATTCAGTTCATTGAGAAAGTTACTATAAAGCTATAAAGAACTCATTGACCAAGTCCTTCATGTACAAAGTGATAAGATTTGAGGTCCATATCTAATTTTTTGATTAAGATGAAAATATTTTTATATATAGAAAGCAACAATGCCATTTAAGTCTTAAATAAGACAAAGATATAAAAGATTATTCAATTTTTTTGCCCCTTTTTACCTTTTTATTGGATATTTTTTGAAATATCTTTTACTACTTATTTTTAATGTTTTTAATACGTGCCATATCATAATTCCATCCAATATTGGAACCAACCATGCAAATGAGCAATTCATTATTGCAAACAACTAGAAAAAAATGAAAAGAGCATATCAATGATCTCGAATATGGTTTTTTGGAGCTAATTGCAGTGATTTGTGCCTATGCGATTAGTTGCATCATGTATTTCAATTAGAAGTCACAGGGGATCATCATGATGTATAAGTAATTTGAGATTAAGATTTTGATTAAGCTACGTGGACTGGCATGAAACTTTGACGTGGGTATAGAGAAAAGAAAATTAAAGAATAGTAAAAATTGATTTTTTGTTATGTTGGTGGGATTAGAAATAAGATTTGGGTTTTTGTGAGATAAAATGGTGTTAGTTGAGAGAAAGTCATATATGGTTTGGTGGATATTGTTATTAATAGGTTTGGTGGATATTATTATTAATATGTTAGACTAAGTTTTGAAATGAAATGAATGTGAAATATTTAAGATGCCCAAAACTTATAATTTTATTTATGTAGTAGCAACTCATTAACTTCTTCATTAACAAAACTTTAAATTTCTACTTTATTAATCATCTAAAATCATTGGAATACAGTCAAGTTATACACAGAATCAAGAACATTCTGTTAAAACTTGACTAAGTACTCACACCATTCACATTTCTCTACTAATAAGCTTTACCTTTGGATTTTACTGATAAATTTCTTTTAAATTAACTTGTAATCTAGGTCAGCAATAAATCTTTTGATTTACCTTATCAAGCAAGAATATTTTTAATTTATATTATTTTTTAAATTCGTAACATCCACCGTCACAAAAAATTTTCTCAAAAAAAGCACTACCTATAATAATATTTTTAACGGCGAAATGGATTTACATATACTTTAATTTTGGCAAGAATTCTAATGGTATAGAGCACGCATTGCGACTTGCTGTCGATTTTGCATTTAGGATTGTAGATCTCATTTCTCTCCTTTTTTCTTTTTGTTATAGAAGAGAGATAAACCCGCAATAGAATATTTATTCTTTAGGACTTTTTTATTCCCTTTTTTATGCGAGAAAGATAACAAATTATAATGAATGATTGAGACACCATTTATCAAATAGTGCATATCAATCGCTTTGGTGTGACAAATGCACTTAAACATCACTTGTCAAAATGAATTTTAATTGTTGTTTCACCATTTTCTTACTTTTTACATAATTTCAATGTGTAATTAAGAGAGTCCATAAAAAACACGTTTTGCAATATACTTTTTACTTTTTCATTTAAATTAGAGATATTTTTAAGCAGTGATGAGTTTCAATCATTTAAGTTCATCATGGCTAAAAAACCAATAGATATCCAGTTGGATATCTTTAAAAGCTCTAAAGATTATTTAACTAGGAATGATGCTTCCATTTTCTAACCTTATAAGCCATTAACTTGATTTTTCAGTTTATGCTCATGTCTTATATAAATAGTTCTCTTCATATTGGAAGACAAAATGTGTTTTCTTAATAAGGTGTCTTTTTTAAGTTTGTTTCAAAATTTATAAGGTTAAGTGTACTTTTAATTTGAAAATGAATTGGCTATAATTCGAAATTGAGCCTTTAAGAATGATTGAATATGAATACCACACTATTTTTTAGTTATTTAAAAGAATGATTCTATGCTTCCATATTGAGAAACAATGCGTGCTTTCTTAACAATGTTTTTTTTTATATTTGTTTCAAAATTTATAAGATTAAGTGCACTTTCAATTTGAAAATGATTTGGCTGAAGCCTTTAAAACTGATTGAATATGGATATCACACTATTTTTGAGTTATTTAAAAGAATGGATGTTTGCATTTTGTATTTATATATTACATTGTAATTTCATTGAGAAATGACTTGTACAAATGGATATGTAATAACATCCACATGCAAATAATAACACAATGTATTAAAAGTATCATAATTGATAATAAGTAAAAAGTAACATTTATAGTAATGTTTGAAATTCATCTCAAATGTTCCACTCATTCTCAAATTGCTAGTACACTTAACTATGTGAATTCCAAAATAAAAAGAAAAAGTTATTTATTGGAAAAATAGGGGTAATTTACATATATGACAACTAAACTTTGCAATTCTTACCTAAGTGGTTACCCATCTTCAATTCGTCCCATAAAAATTCATCAAGTTTCATAAGTACTAACTAAAAAGTCACTATGAGCTACTATAACAGGTTTCTAGGTTGCATATGAGTTGGCTTCTATATTTTAACCCATCTTTCACCATTTTCTTTCTAAGTCAATATATCTCTTCTTGTAATCAAAACATTATTGTTAAAACCATTTTGGTTCAATCAAATAGATTGGTTTAGCTGCAATTTGGTCACTAGTTTG
>CANXYI011075207.1:0-10649 GCA_948208565.1 Hura crepitans
TACAACCCATAGGCCATTTACAAGGCTAAAACATAGATTCAAAAGCCATTTCAAGTGATCACAAGTCATAGCCCTTAAAGGCATATAATATAGGTACATTATTTAATCACAACTATAGTCCTTAAAGACACACTATAATCCAAATTTTCAAGCCTTTTCCTAGGCAAGTTCAGGTTTATTTTACATGCCAATTCTTAATCACATTTTATGCCATTTTGATCACGTATATCAAACTCATTTCATGCCATTTAAATTATGCCAACATGCTTATACTAATATCCCTTATTGCACCTATACATAACTCACATGTTATTAACATTTTCATGCTAATTTAGGTGTCTTTACCTAGCATAAGTCTCAACCAAAGTTTGATTCACTTTCATACACACATTAATCAAGCCATTTCATGTCCATCATCCTAGATGTTAGAACACCTATTCTTTTCATACAATTTACCAATGTGTACATGGCATTTTCATACCTATTCCTCTCGAATATAATGAAAATATAGGCCTTAATTAAGCATTTCCTTGTATCCATCATACATTCAAGTTTTCAACCATAACATAAAACATATTCACATTCACATAATTTCACTATCATGCTACTTAAAGTAATCTATGCCCATTGTATGTCTCGGCCATTACTATATTCAAGTCAAACATACACAAAATAACTTACACTCACTAACTTCTAACATAATCCATTCATATTGCTATCCTAAGTAATCCAAAGTCACTTTAATGCCAAATGTACATTCAATCTACCCCTTTTTACCTCTTGACTAGTAAGCATTTCAACACCATGACAAGCTAATTCCCATTACAACAAGTTAATTAACATACATTTAGATTAGGTTCCTTAAGGATTCATTCAGACTCTACCTACAACCACAAAATCACTAATATATATCCATTCTTTAAGTCATTTTCTAGCCATGAAAAAGTACGGGCATGAAGTGAATGCTAAATTCAACTTACCTCTCAAAGAAAGAGTCAAATTGCACTCCCTAAACTTGATGAACCCTCATAAAAATAGCCCTAAATTACAGCCTTTTAACCACAGTAGCTTATTCTTCCTTCTAGTAAGCCCTTTTTGCTTTAATTGCCCTCAAAAATCATTTAAACACATCCTCTTAGATATTAGGCACCTTAAATACCCATTTCTAGCCAAGACAAATCAAGAAAACCCAAAGGAAAACAAGGAACTCACCTCAAACACCCTTGCTAAATAGTTTCTATCTAAGAAACATTGATGAATTTTAAGTAATTGGTAGAGTCTCCTTTTCTAGAAATTCTTCTTTCTCTAGCTCTCTAACATCCCAAAATGAATTTAGAAATCAAGAGCTTGTAGAAATGGTTGAAAGAATTGATGAAAATGGTTCCTAAAGCTTGTTATAGAGTTATTCCCTAAACATCAAAGGGAGGAGATTTTTTTCTTCTTTTATTTAGTGTAATTGTCCACTTGTCAAGTGGTTTTGCCACTTGGCATGGGCCATAAGCATACTGGCATGGTGCGGGTTGATCTCATGACCATCCAAACCATCTCAAAATAGCTCAGTTTTTGACAAAATTTTAGAAATTCCTAAAAATTCACATGGACCTTAAAAAATTACACTATTTATTTTAAAATTCATATTTTAATCCCCTCTACATGTTTGTAAATTTTTGTAGCCAAAATTGATTGATAAGATAGTTTTTAGACAACCCTAATTTGTGTGCCAACCTAAAAGATTACGAGAATTTGCAAACGACCTCAAAATTCAAAAAATTCTTTCACCAATGAAGTCAGTGGAATTTTTGAGCTTTAAGGTTTGATATTTTCGGGTCCGTCCGGGCATATCCCAAGGTCATTCCCAGCCTAAAAAATTTTTATTACACAAATCAGTACCCTTCAATCTAAAATAAATTATTAGTTCTTCTAAATTTTTAAATTTTAACTTTTTCATTAGTTTAAAGCCCCTTAAAGTTTAATGACCAGTGTTGCTACCTAGATTTTTGTGCAAGTGACTTGGCACCCCATACAAAATTCCCGAACCTAGTGGCACTATTTGTGGAACCTTAAAACACAGGCATTACAATGGTAATAGTGATGGTTGTTAAATTGGTGAAGGTGGTGGAGGTGCTACTACTGTGGCCTGTATCAGCAGATCTAATATCCCTCTAAGAAAAATCGATAGTAATTGTGCCATTGAAGATGTTTCCCTAGCATCACTTCTAGAAATAGACATAGCTCTTGTAATTCTTTGCCCAACCATTATCAAAGGAAGGCACTTAACCTCTTCCTCTTAATGAGGTGTAGTTGAACCTATTATGATTTATAGCTAAAAGAACATATTATAAGCCTCAATACCATATTATCATATGATGGAAGTTTACAAACTAATGGCACTTATACATAACCCTTGAACATTCAAGAACACCAAAACCGAAGCTTTAATACCCCTAAATACGACACCCCTTACATGATCTAGATGCCAGACCTGAATAAGAAGCGTACACATAAATTTGTTATCAAACTTAACTTTTTTTTTTACCTTTAAAAATCCAAATAAATTAAAACCATCTTATATAATTGTTTGACTTGAAATTAAAGTCTTAAAATTTGTTTCATAAATAATTAAAAATTTGTTTAACATGTTACATTAATTTTGAGAATCCTTGTGTTAAAAATCTAGCAGTATAATGGTTGTATCGAGACACTATCGCAAAATGAATAGTAACTTGTAAAAGAAAATAGTAGTGCTAAAAATCATTCATCTCAATCTTAACTCAAACTAGTCCTCATAACCATTTAACAATAGCTCAATAGCTTATCATCATAATAATGAAAGTCTTTCACAAAAACATCCACTTATTGTTTCAACTCATAACCATTTAACAATAGCTCAATAGCTTATCATCATAATAATGAAAGTCTTTCACAAAAACATCCAATTATTGTTTCAAACTTGCTTAAGCAATAAAAATAAAATAAAATCCTAGATTAGGCTCAATCTATCTCAAGTTACATATAAGTGCCATTGAACTATTTACATCACATAATCAATATGTAAAAATTAGGAAAATACCAAAAAGTAGCTTACTCTCAATCTACAATAATTATAAGGCTTTGACTCTAATATGGTTCTCCAATATACGCATAGCAAATAAAATGATATGCTTAGGAAATTTGATTAGTGGTGTAATTAAGGAAATTTAAGTGCTAATGTATTCACATGAATATGTATGGAATGACAGTTCATTTATATGCCTCTATATATATACATGCTTATAATATAATTTAAACATAAAAGTAATATATAGATGTCTTAACCTCATATAAAAGCAATTATCAACATTCATATGCATAATTAAAACAAAATATCATAATAATTAATGAATTACAATATTCATATCTTTTACTACCCATACTTCAGGAAACATATGACAATAGTGGATAGTAGGGACATCGAGCCATAATGGCTATTAGAACTATGAAGGCCCATAATCATGACCCTAAGGTCATTTTTGGACCCGAAGGTCATTATCCGAACTCAAAACTCATTATCTGGACCTGAAGGTCATTAATGACACTAAAGTGTCCTAGTAGCTACTAAACCCCTAGTTAACTAGTCAACCTATCCAATCTAGGTTGTTAACTAGTATAGGTTAATCACTATATTTTAATTTTCTTGTTTTAACCACTTTAAATAGCTTAATTAATTTTTACAAAGTTAGGGAAGCAATATTTTTTTATGCTCCGATTATGTTCATCATATCCATAAACTTCATAAGCTCATATGTACATACTACATAACATGATTGTCAATCACTTAAGTCATCAACATAAAGATGTCCATATATATCTTCTCATAATCAATAAAATCATATTAGGCATACTTTTCATCAAAACCATTATATTATGCCCCATGCATATTTTAGCCATAAAACCTTATAAATACCATATACATATTCAAAGTAAGCATAAATACAACACAATACCCATACATAGCACCCTATTCGGCCATGTCATAATCTAAACTCACAATTGTACATGTGAGCATGTTTTATAAAGTTACATCACACAATCATCACTATCATCACATTTTCATTAATTCCATTTTCTTTCACATGTATAAATCAACATATACACTGACATTAAACTTATAAGCCATTTGGCCATATTACATATACATGCATAATTATTTATTTATAAACCTTTATGCACTAACACATTACATTATGTCCACTATAATGACTTTTGTACATTCATGCCAATACATATCTTGCATCATTATACAACATCTATCTTAAGCCCTATAATCATTTAGCCGTCTACCATTATGCCATATATATATGCATTCATCCATTATTTTCATCACATAACACATGCATTCCAACTAATATCTTCACTCATTATGAGAATAATTATCATGCATACATATAGCAACACATCACATACATGGCTATCTTAAGGCATTTCAACCCTCATAACCACACACTAACATCCTCACTTTTATCATCCTTCACACATTTATTCCATCATAATTAATGCAACTAAAATTACTAAAACACATAAATGCATCATTTTTACTCAATTGCCATATTTCCATATTTAATACACACATATATTAATTTTCTATAATTACAATTACAATGAGTTCAAAATATGACACCGAGTCTACTTATGCCTTCATTTTCCCTTTATCCTTGTGATTGTTACTCAGCTCAACTATCTATTATAGATTTAATTTAAAAAAATGTGTATCAAATCATACAAGCTTCATAAATTAAAATTGACCATATATATAAGCTCTTAGGAACCTAAGGAACATGGGAAAAATAATGAAGCTTGAAAAAACTTACTCAAAAAGAAAAAGGATAATATTCACTATGCTATAAAACTAAAGAAATCTCTCCATTTTTCACGTTTTCTTATGAGAATTGATGTTTACAGGTGGTGAAAGGTATATTCTATTGATTAATTAAAGAAAATGGTGTTTAATTTGTTAAAAAGGAAAAAAAGCTAGGGAGAAACTCCTATGGTGGCCGACAACTTGAAGAAAGGAGGAATGAGATCCACTATTCATATGTTGAATCAAAATTAATTCTATTTAACCATATATATAGGTTTTGGAATTAATTAAGTCAATCTTTTCTCTACTCAGTTTTTAAATCTAAATCTCTTTTTCCTTTCTATATTTAAACCCCTCAAAATTCAATTAATCCATACCCTATATTTCTCTAAAAATTTAAGCTCAAAAATAGAGAAATCTTATTAAAATGCAACTTTTTAACTTTACCCAATTTAGTTAAAGTACTTATTGATAACTAAAAATTCCAATTCCATTACTAATGGATTATTTTGAATATTTGAGTATTAGGTTGTATCAATCCCATAATTTTCTGAGCAACTTTTTGAATATTTTAATATTTAGCTAAAACTAGGTCACCATTCACATGACATTGTCGTAAAAATTAATGTCATTTTTAGCCACCAAAATGACCTCATTTTTACTTCAAATTTCACCAAATTTTGTGTTATGATCAATAATTCCATTTAGTAAAATTAGTACCCTCGGCCTTAAGAAACCACTATTTTAGTCTCGAGAAGTACTATTCATAACATCGAGATTTTTTTGGCATTATAGACCTTATGTAACATTATAAAGAATCTAAGGAAAGTAAGTAAGTATGAACTATTAAGGCATGAAAAGTGAAATGTTCACATGATAATAAAGTCATAAAATGGTAATGTGGCAAATATGAGTTAGATGGCTCACAGGATAAGTTGATCAGTCAATTAGGGATGTAGGAGCTGCTAGGAAAATAGAGTGTCCCATATTTATAGATAGGTACAATTTCAAGGATCTAGATAGGAATACCTAATAAATTTTATGATATGGTTCATATCCATGAGGGCCATTATACGTATGCTACATTATGATTATGTTATATACACGGGACCAGTAGTAAAGGCTTAAAATAGGGACCCCTACACAACATTCAAGATAGGTATGAACATCAAGATTATGGATTAGAACACACACACATGGATTATGAGATATTATTTTACATGTGTGTAGCCATTGAGGTCTAAAATAAGTGCCCTTACACACTATTAGATCCTGTTATATAGTATTAGCGATATGATCTCCCAAGTATGGGCTAAGTACTTAAATAACTAGAGCATTATATACTTATAAAATTATAATGGCCAAGACTATAAATGTTATAAATTAATGACATTAAATTGACTAAATGTAATAATTCAGTTAATGTGAAGAGGATCATTACAAGTTACAAATGCTAATTGATAAATGTATGCATGCCTTAGAAATGTTTATGCCTATTCGTATATAAGGTTGTAATTGTCTTATGATGAATGGTTTTAAACTAGAAAAAGATGTAAATAGGAATATGAAAATGGTAATTCAATTAAATGATGCATGATATGTAATAAGACATAGTTAAGCTTGAGTGAGATATGAAAATGTGGTTATCTATTTACTGGTCTTGGTACATGTATGTCATACTTGTGTGCATGATACTCTATTTATATATGTGTGCAATATATGTTTTATTGAATTTACCACTAAGCATATGCTTAATATATCAGTTTATTCTTATGCATAGGTTGTAGATAGCTCATGTGACTCAGCCTTAAAGTAGAAATAATGTAACAATGCAAATATCTAATTTTGGGTGTGTATGTGTGTGTATCACCTTTTATTTGTAGATACAGAAATCATGAGTGGAAACACTCATGTTAGAGATGCATGCTTTCTTGAAATGTACTATTAACATATGTAGGTGCCATTAAATACATGTTTGCATGTGATAAATAAGTAACTATGCCTTGTGATGCATGTGATACAATGAGTTTATGGTTGGTTAAGAAGACCTTATAGTGATGAATAAGTGTTGGAAAAGATATAAAAGTTCTTCTATTATAGGTTAAAATTTTTGGTCTTCCTCTCAAATAGCCATTAAGCTATTGAATTTTCTTTGAAATATGACATGTAATTAACTTGGCATAAATAACTCATAAGTTTGTTCATATAAGTCCACTCAAAATGTTTAATGCTCCTTATACAATTAAAAGTGTTCCAAAATATAGTGTATAATGGTTGTATAAAGGGTTTTAAGAAGATAAAGTAATGACTTACTATCTCTTATCCAGGTTTAAAGGTGGATTAGGTAAAAGGTGTCACATTTAGTGGTATCAAAGTAAGTTTGGGCATTCCTAGGCATGGAGTTGCATGAGTGCCATTACATTAGGAATGTGCATTATAATTTGCTACATTGCCAAAGGCAGACAAAAATTCTTTTTGTAGCAAACTGAGATAAAGTGAGCACACTCATTCTAGTAATGATGAAGAGGTAGCAAGCCATCAACCGATGACGATTCATGGGCCTACTAGCTTAAAGGCTCCGGTGCCTAGTGATGTGGGAAAACTAGCCCCTACACATGTATAGCCGATGTTATTACAACAAATTATAAATTTGCTTAAACAAATCACTACTGTAGTTGATCCACCACTACTACCACCGGTGCAAATGCAATCTCCACTAGCCCAAGCATTAACAAAGTACTATCTAGAAAGAGCAAAAAAGATAAGGCTACTAGACTTTTCATGAGTATTGGATGATAATTCATATAGAGTTGAGCACTAGTTAGAGTAGACTATTAGGATTTTACAATAGTTACAATTTACAATAGTAGATAATTTGATACACGCCACTTTTTTACTTTAACAGGAATCATTCAATTAGTGCAAGACAATGTCTAAATGTAAGGTGACAGAAGATGTAACTTGGGAATTCTTTCTACAATAGTTTAAGAAAAGATATATTTTAGAGAAAAAAGAGGCAAGAGTTCTTAGATCTAATGTAAGGGTGAAGATCTATATCAGAGTATGAGAAAGGTTTTACATGATTGAGTAGTTATGCCAAGGAGTTTATCCCTACAGAAGAAGAAAGATATAAAAGGTCTAAAAAAGGCCTCAACATTAATATCTAGATAAAAATAGCTACATCAAAGATTAGAGAATTTGCTTCCCTAGTAGCCACTGCTTATATAATGGAAGATATGGTAAAAGAAAGAAGAGAGAATTTCCAGAAGAATAGATATATAAAGGTAAGCTAGTTCAGCTCCAAAGGTAGGAAAAAGGCAAAAAAAAAAATCATACTCCACAACAATCTCAAAAATAAAGATTGACATAGAAATCAAGCCAAGGATCTCAGTTCAGGCCTAGATAGTAATAACAGGCCACAAGTGATCTTATTTCTATAGCCAAGGGTGCATCGATTATATGTCTGATATATGAAAGGAGACATACAAAGACTTGTTGGAAAATAGTGAGACTTTGGCATGTGAGTGCTTAATTTATTAATTTTGTATTTTTCTAAGGTAGAATTTGTTGTCAGTAAGACATATATATGCTTAATTTCTAGTTTTAATGGCTAGGGAAATTATTATTAATATTTCTAAGTGAATTATGGTTATATTTATTCAGAAAGAAGGAAAAGTGATTGAGAAGGGCAAGCATAAGGCTTAATTGGTGTTCTTGGGGCATTTTGTCAATTGTATTAAGTGAATTTAGTAATTTATACATTAGTTAATGTTGAATGTTTGAGTTCAAGTTTGTGTATCATGTATGTATAGTATATGAATGCATTAATAATTATGTTGGGATGCCTAAAATGACATGTTTGATGTTAAATTAATTGTTAAAAGATATTAGGACAAATAAAATGAAGAAAAAAGAAAGGGATGATTTATGGAGGCTTATGGCCAAATTGTGTATTTGGTATTTATATAGGTGTATGGGTAAATTTAGGCTTAGTTTGTGCATATATGATCTTAATTGCTTGATTTAGGTATGTTCAAATGAGATAGTGTGAAAGAAAAATACTTATAAGCATTTTGACTTTTATGGCCGAAGCCTATGCAGGATAAGGTGGATGAGATGTAAATGTAATTAACTATGTAATAGGCTTAATTATTTATGTTTGACAATGTAAAGCATGAAATTAAAATCTAGTAGATTTAAAAGTTTTAATGATAACTGTGGCCAAATGGTTATGATTTGATTAATGCTATGGGAAAATAACTTAATGTATTTTAATATGGTATGGGACTATTGATTGAATGCACCAATGAAGAATTTATGAAATTAGAAATGAAAATGACCATCAATCTTGCATGGCCAAATGGAACATAATGCATATTATGCATAAAAATGACTTGATTACATCTAATATGATATATGGACATAAAAAGATAGAATGTGTGACCTTGATATGTTATGGTCCTTAAAGGCATATGACCAAAAGGTATGTTAAGTAATACAGTAACTTATTTTCATTGAATGATTGGATGAGAATGTTTATATAATGGATTAAATAATATGACCTGAAATTGAAAGCACTAAACTTATGGAAAGTGATGATGAGTATGGTATCTTAATGGTAAGTGTTGTGTTCAAAATAAAACCTATAGTGTATGATCATAAAATGAATGTTAATGATGTATCATGCAATGAAATGGTGAATACATGATTTTGCATTAAGAAAGAATTATGAAATATCCACAACTTACCTTAAGTGACATTATGATGAAATTAAGAAAAGTAAGGAAGTATGATCTCCAAAGGCAAGAAATGTGAATTATTCACATGATAATTAAGTCATAAACTTGAAATAAGACCCATATAAGTCAGATATCCCACTAGATGGGTTGACTAATCAACTAGGGATGTAGCAACTACTAGGATACTAAATTGTCCTATGTTGATGGTGGGTGCATCCATTGAGATTCTAGATGAGAAACCCCTATACATTTTTTATTGATGATTCACATGATGATATGTTAGTGCAGGTGTAACTGCCATTAAGGTCTCTAAAGGCCACTACATGTATGCGACATTACGATTATTTACACTAGTATAGCCATAGAGGTTGAAAATAAGGACCCTTGCAAAACCTTCAAGATAAGTGTAGCCATCGAGGTTCTAGTTAGGAACCCCTAACATATGCATTATGAGATATTTTGTTACATGGGTGCAATTGTTGAGATCCAAAATGAGGGCCCCAATACCTCTTAGATCTTGTTATCTAGTATTAGGGATAAGATCTCTTAAGTATGGGCTAAGTGCTTATACAACTGGACTATTATATACTTATAAGATTAAATCAACTAAGACTACAAAGTTTATAAATTTATGACATTAAGTTGACTAAATGTAATAATTCATGTAATGTGAAAAGGGTTATTATGTGTTATAAATGGTAATCAATAAATGAATGCATGCCTTAGAAATATTTGTGCATGTTGGTATGTAAGGTTGCAATTGTCTTATGATGTATGTATTTAGACTAGAACAAGCATGCAAATGGGAATATGAAAATGTTAATTCTATTTAATGATGCATGATAAGTAGTGAGACATCAATATTTGAACTTGAGTGAGATATGCAAATATGATTATATATTTAATGATCTTGGCACCTGTATGTCATGTTTATGTGTGTGATGTTGAATTTATATGTGTGTACAATGTATGTTTTTTTGAATTCACCACTAAGTTTATGCTTAGCATATTGGTTTCTTTCGGTACATAAGTTATAAATAGCTTGTGTGACTTAGCCTTAAAGAAGTAATAAT
>CANXYI011075258.1:0-10500 GCA_948208565.1 Hura crepitans
TATATATATATATATATATATATATATATATATATATATGAGTTGTATACACTAGCTAGATGCATGTATGATTATAGAGTATGTTGACATGATGAATGTTGTCTTAATTCATGCATTGTTTTATTTATATGAATTTGATTGTTTTATTTATATGAATTTGATAAGTATGAATAAAAACATGTTAAAGGGTGTTGTTACAATATTATAGGCATGAATGTTTAATTTTAATGGTATACCTAAATGCTTGCTATTATATAAGTATATTTATTTGTATGATTTTATATCAAAAAATGAATTCTTTTAGATATAGGATTTATTCCATAAGTATAAATCATGATTAAATATGTGAATGGATAATTGTAATTCTTTGTTAGTTATATAGATATTTGAATTGTATTTAATATAAAAAGTTGATAGAGTACGACATTAATATATAAATGGCATGTATTTATAACATAATACATTTAGATGTCTTGCTAAGCAATTGCTTAGCACGTCAATGGTTTTAGATGCATAGGTTTACATGGATTCTAAAGATGAGCAGCTACCATTTGTGAACATTGGAGTTGGACAAGCTAGTCTTATAAAAGAATATTGTATATGTGATCAGTTTCATGTTTAAATTTTATTCCTTTTGTATTTAGTTCCACAAGGACATGATTTAGATATATATGGGGTTAGTTATGGTTATAAAAAGATGTAATTGTTTAGTTTATTATATGAATATAATGAGAATGTATGGACTCTTACATATGAACTGTTATGGTATGATAAGATATGTAGTGATGACTATGTTTAGGTTTGATATGTTTTATTACAGTGGCAGGTTGTGAATGTTGAATGTGATAAGAAGGATCATAAAGTGAAAAGGATAGGTTTTGACATATATCTAAGAAGTGTATTTATAGGTTTTAAAATTTTTTGGAAAGTGCCCCGGACAGCAGTTATGCTACTAGAATTTTGGCATGAAAATTTCAAGTCCTTTAACTTGTAAATATGCATAATTATAGAAATATTAAGAAAGATTGTCTAGTAAGTGTTAAAAGATGATTATAGGAGTTGTGATGCACCTTACTTGTGTCTAGTTATAGGACCGAGTAAGAGGCAGCACACTACTAACCTCTACTTATAATACATCTTAATCAACTTTATGGTTTTTATAGTCTTAAGAGCTTTTTCATATAAAAGGGATTCTTAAACAACAATTTTGAAAACTCAACTAGTGAAAAACTTCCTAACAGTTATTAATAAGGATCATTATGTTAAAAATCTAACAGCATAACAACTGTCTAGGAACACTAGTCTAAATAGTGACCTATATAAAAGCACACATATATAACAAATCCACCATATCACCAATCTCTGTGATCCTACTGATACTCTAATCAATAAACAACTCACCATTAATATCACATAATATATTTATGTAACAATCCTCAATCATACATTTTCCAGTAGATCCATAACACATCCATGTGTGTATATATATATATACACACTATATTTGAAACTCACCATAACCATCATACATCTAACCATTAACATATAGATACATCATCCCATATAAATAAAATATTAAGCATAACCAAAACCTCAAAACCATTACAAGCATACACAACCATTTGATACATATAATTTCCCTAATGCAATGCTAATTTCATATTATGGATACAACCTAATATCAAGCCTTTTGGCCATAGTGGCTATTATCACCATTATTATATCCTATAATTCTTCTCTTTTGTTGTTTCTAATGTATTTAGCATATGTAATTCATTCTTATCATCATTCATCAACAATCATATTATCATGGCTAATTATAATATTTTGGCCATAACATATAAACATATACATTTATATTTTATAGCACACATGGCACTACCATATGCAATCCTTATCACATGCATAATTTATGTATAAACATCAAACTTAAACATTACATCATAATCTTAACAATTAATTCATTTTTAACTCATTTTTAAGACATTATATTTTGTCAACACATCTGTTATAAATAATCCATATATATATACATGTTATATCTTATAGTATTTATATGCATAATATGCCATTCATGTTATCATATTGTTAAACACGTTTTATCCTAATATAATATCTCTTATTTAATGATATGTCCATAAACACTATTTATTAAATTGTCTCTTTTTATAACTTACTATCTCCTTTTACTAATTTTATAGCTCCCATCTTTTTAATCCACTTTAAATGTGTCTTCTACAAAGGAGCTTAAGGTGAAGGAGGTACTGGAGCTCATGGAAGAGGTGGAATAGTAGCTGCTGAAGTATGTCTAAGTAGATCTACTATCTACTGTAATAGTGCTGGGGATTCTTGTGTCTATTATTGTGCTTATGGCTATTGCTGTTGTGCAGCATCACTAGGTTTAGGTATGGTTGCACTGCCAACTCCCCCTAAACTATTGTAGGGGCATAACTAGCCATTTTCTCTCCTCAATCTTCTAATACCTGAACACTTATCTTGATCCACTCTAATAAAAATAAGACCTATCAGCCTTTTAGCAGTGTAGTAGTTCAAAAAATAAGCTATGCTAGACACTGGCACTCATGTATAATACCTAGAAATATATAACCTATACTTTGATACCACCCAATGTGACACCCCCTACTGGACTCCAAAAGAAACTCAACAGGTGATGTACTTCTTGCTAGGTCACCTATTCTGAAATTTGCTCTAGGTTTGTACTCCGTAAAACTTATAGACAATTTTATAACTTTATTAGTTATTACTTAATTCCTTAATTTATCCTTTAATCATTCTTATATGAGGTATAACAGACACAAAAAACCATTTAATAGACACTTTACATGTTACAAAAAATTAGGCAGCACAACGGCTACCCTGGTGACATTCTAAAATTTTTTTCACCTATAAAAGCACTTCTAATATTACTATCAATCTAACTCCTTTTCTTAAACCCTTATGGTCCCCTCAATAACCTCATCACACATCAACAACACACATCACAATTACATAGGGCCTTAGGCCCACAAAAATTAGAAAACCATAGAAATAAGCCATTTAGGCAAACAACCTATTTATACACAACACACTTACTCTTTTAATTATATATAGACACTAGCAGCTTCTAAACATGCTAAACCTATAACTTATAGTGTATACATGAATGCTTATTAACAAAACAAAATGGACATCTATGTACCCTTCATAGGCTATGCTGCTACACTACATGATCTTTAAGGTTGGACTACTTACCTTTGTAACTTGTGTACCAAAACACTAGTGTGTTGAGTATAAAACTCGATGGTGAATGTAATGCATTAAACCATGTCATATGTAGGCACTCAGATGCAATTACAGGCTATAAGTATATATTTGCAATGCAGAATTTGAATTTATCCAAGTGACATTAATTCCAACTAATAAGTCTCCCAATTTATTTAGTTACAATTATGCCACTAAGTTAAATTAATCATTTAGTGATTTGATATCAATCAAGTTTGTACATTAATTTAATATAATTTAATATGCTCGACTACATAGACTACACTTAAAGACACTGGACCAAGAGAGAATTGAAAAGTTGTGCAGTGGCCTATATTCTAGACCTCGACCACTGCACCGACTTAGTTTGATAGTAAGGATTAGTTCACTTGAACCTCTCAATACTAGGGCAGAGATAGCAGGGATTAGTCTATAGATTTCCTAATATCTCAAATAAATCAAAAACCAATTAAATTATGGATAATAAGGATCAGTCCGTAGAACTCCTAATATCCAAATAATCAATAGCAAGAAACTCTAGAGGATAGGAGGGATCAATTCGTAGACCTCCCAATATCAAATATCACCAATAAACACTTCCAAAGGATAGTAAGGATCAGTCTGTACACCTCCCAATATATATAAAATCATTATTAAATATCTAGTAGCTACTAATCCTTTAGTTGATTGATCAACCTATCTAGTGGGTGCCTAACTAATGAGCCATATGACCTTCTTTTGTGTCCATTTATTTACTAATCATTATTTTATAATATTTAAGTTTAATTAACAATCAGTTATAAATTTATTTTGACAGTCAAAATTTGACCTAGACCGTTATAGGTCATCTTTGGTCCTACAGAATAATTACAGCTCTCTTTTTTGAGGCAAATTTATGTTCCTTCCTTAGGCAAATTTAGGTCCACTTTAAGTATAATCTAGGCCATTATTTTAAGTCTAATTATGTCTAAGTCCAAAGCCATTTATAGTGCATAAGTTTTTAGGTCATTTTTCATAAACAATTATAAGTCATTTCCCTATGTTTGTACACAATTATAGGCATGTAGCCTTAATTCACTAAGCATCTTTTCATACCAATTCACTTGCCATTAAAGGCCATTTATCATGTCATGTTATCAATCTCATAATGCCACGAAAATTGGCCCAAATTATCATTTCAAATTGTCATACACATATGGTTCAAATGCTATTCAAATTTGAGCTAGTTTTAGGTCATTTTTACCTATGCTTTCTATGTCCATTTCCAAGCCATTTTAGGTACCAATTTTTAGTAACACTTTCCATACTAAACTTACCATTTTTCAAGCCATATTTCCATATATGTTTTCACATACTTCATGCCATTATTACTCATACACTTTCATCTATATCATACCTATCTCATGTTACACATTTCATGCTTAAATTGCCATACCATTCTCACACACACACATCATGCCATTATATGTACATTATACCTATCTTACCTCACATACCTCTTAGCCAAAGCTTTTTAATGACCATACACATGCTTTTGTTCACATTCAATCATGCATACACATATAATGGCATCATTCAAGCATACATACACACACACACACACACACACCACATATCATACAACTCAAGCCTTGACATGCCTTACACATGCATCTGCTATACCATAAACACATGCCTAAAAGTATTTTTTCCATCAAATTCACCACACATACATATAATTCTATCCCTAACATGCCATTTCCCATACAACACCCTATACTACCATGCCATACACCTATCTTGCAACCCAAGGTAACTTACGGTACCTCTTAGCCACTTATGGTATCACCACTAACCCTTTCCTTTTTCACCATACACATACAAAATTCATTAAAATCTATATCATACATTCTAATAACTATCAAATTCCTTCCTAATCCAAGCTATAGCACCTCCCACACATACATACCCTCTCAGCTAAAGTGACCTCTCATACTTCCATCAATTCTTTTCACCAATTCATAACTTAAATCATTCAAGCCATATAAAAATAGCATTGTCATAGGCTTAGTTCATGGTTACACATGCTTTAGCCATATAATCCTCACATTTTATACAATATTTCATCTTAAATCATACCTAAATTTATCATGGCATGTTCCAAATGCATTAAATTTACTTACCTCACTAAATTGCAAGGCCCTTTCTACACTTTAAGCTTGTCAATTCCCTTGTTTCACTCCACCTTAACTTTAGCCTCCATACACACTTATATGCCCTAGAAAAATCCTAGAAAATTCCATAGACTTCCAAATAAAAATCCAAAGACACAGGCATTCTTAGAATGTTAAGATCCCTTAGGAAATAAAATAAAGAGGGAAAAAACACTTACACATAAAAGTTGAATTTCCAATCTCCCTTTTATGCACACTTAATGTTTCTTGATTTTTCTTGGAATTTACGAGTGCTTCTGGTGCTTTAACTCTTTAAGAACTAATTACTATATAACTTAATGGA
Organism: Hura crepitans; assembly: GCA_948208565.1. NCBI lineage: Eukaryota > Viridiplantae > Streptophyta > Magnoliopsida > Malpighiales > Euphorbiaceae > Hura > Hura crepitans. The sequence continues at coordinate 5,758 of CANXYI011075258.1, forward strand.
TTTTTAGTGGTAATTAAAGGATGCATTAAGCTTAAGAAGCCTTAGCAATGAAGGAAAGAAGGAGAGAGAGGCATCGAGTGGGAGGAGGAAATATGGGGAAAAAGTGAGGTGAGTGAGTGGTGTTTCCACTTGGATCCTTAGGTGGCAAAATAAGGGTATTTATAGTGGGTATGGATAACTCAAGTGGTGACACGTGTCACTTGAGCTTCCCAAAAATGCTTGGTTTCGGTTGAAACTTTATGAAATTTTAAAAATTCACTCAAACCTCCAAAAGTTATTATGTTAGTTTTAAAAATCTTTAGCTAGGCCTATTTAGGGCTTTACAAAATTTTGCGGCCAAATTCTCTCGGCATGTCAATTAACTAACTTTCTTAATTTACGTGCAAACCTCAAAATTTAAGAAAATTAGTAAATGCCCTTGAATTTTAAAAATTCCTTTACCAATGCTCTCAGGAGAATTTTTGACCTTCAAGATATGGTATTTTTAGGTATGTCTGGGCACATCTCGAGTCATTCCTGGGCCATGTCCATCTGAGCCTACAGCCCATTAGATTTTGACATAAAATAATTTATCAACTTTGCTAAAATTTTAAATTATGTCATTTTTATAATTTTTAAGCCTCTCAAAGTTTCATGAATAGTATGCCATGCCTTGAGCCTCGTGAAGGTGACCTAACACACTAGCACACTTTTTGAGCTTTAGAGGTACTATTCACGAAGCCTTGACTTACAAGCATTATAGATTATCTATATGTATGGTGAGAAAAGGAATGTTTAATGGTGTTACCATGATTGGTTGAGAGGTGCCTTCAATTGCAAGATATGTGTATGGCATGGTAGCATGGGGTGTTATATGGGAAATGGTATGTTAGTGGTAGAATTGTATGTATATGTGGTGAATTTGATGAATAATGCTTATAGGCATGTGTAAGGCATGCCAAGGCTTTGGTTGCATGATATGTTATGTTTTTGTGTATATGTATGCTTGAATGATGCCATTGTATGTGTATCCATGATTGATTATGAACAAAAGCATGTATATGTCCATTAGCAAGCTTTGGCTGAGAGGTATATGGGGTAAGGTAAGAATGATATGCCTATTATGGCACAGTATGTGTGTGTGAAAATGGCATGGTATATTGAGTACGAAATGTGTAATGTGAGAATGGTATGAGATAGATGAAAATGTGTGAGTAATATGGCATGATAATGAATAGTTAGTGGTAAGGTATTAATGTTGAAAAATGACCAAAAATGTTGCTTGAAAATGGGTTGAAATGGAATTGTAAAATTGACCTAAAATGCAACATAAAATGGCATGTAATAGGAACTGAAATTTTGATACATTGTAAAACTTATATGGAAATAATTTGAGGCCATTTTAAGGCTAATTAAGATATGCAAATTGATATGGCTTTAGGCCTATGACCTTATTTGAAAATGGATACAAATGCCATAGAAAATTGACAAGGAAAAGGAATGTTCGGGACCTATAATTTTATACCTAAAATGACTATAACTGTATGAAAAATGACCTAAAAACTTATGCACTATAAATGACCTTGGACATGAATATAATTTGACTTAAGACAATGAACTAAAGTAGACTTAAAGTGGAATTAAATATGCCTAATGAAGTAACCTAAATTGGCATAGAAAAATAGACTCGTAATTGTCTGGTAGGACAAAAAATGACCTATACTTGTTAAGGTCAAATTTCAACAGTCAAAATAAATTCATAACTATATATTATTCATTTCTAAAAATTATAAAATGATTATCAATAAATAAATGGACATGAAATAAAGATAGATGGCCTATTAGTTAGACACCCACTGGATGGGTTAACTAGTCAACTAGGAATTAGTAGTTACTAAATGCTTGTTAATGATTTTTTAGATATTAGAAGGCCTACGGCCAGATCCCTACTATCTATTAGAGATGTTTGATTTTGATTATTTAGATACTAAGTGGTCTACGAACTTATCCTTGCTATCCACTAGAGTTACTTGCTATTGATTATCTAGATATTAGGAGGTCTACAGATTGATCCTCGCTATCCATGGTGTGTCTTGTTTTTAATTTGTTTGAGATATTAAAAGGTCTAAAGATTGATCTCTACTATCTCCTATCTAGTATTGTGAGGTTTAAGTGAATTGATCCCTGCTATTAAACTAGGTCAATACAGTAGTTGAGGTCTAGAATGTGGGCCAGTGCATAACTTTTCAGTTCCCTTTTAGTCTAATGTCTTTAAGTATAGTCTATCTAGTCGGGCGTATTAAATTAAATTAAATTAAATTAATGAATAGACCTGATTGATGTCAAATCATTGAATGATAAATTCAACTGAAAATAATATACTGGCATGATTGTAACTAAATGAACTGGGAGATGGAGTATTAAAATTAATGTCACTTGCATGAATTTAATTTTTGCATTGCATTTATACACTTATAGCCTATTATTGCATTTGAGTGCCTGCTTACAACATATTTTTAATGCATTAGATTCATTACTGACTTTTATACTCAGTGTACCAGTGATTTGGTATGCAGGTTACTGAGGTAAATAGTCCAGCCTTGGGGATCATGCAGTGTAGCAGTATAAATAGTGAAGGTTATGTAGATGTGTTTTTTTAAGTTTAGTAAGCACTCATGTAAGCATTGTAGGTTATGGGTTTAGCATGCTTAGAAGCTCCTAGTGTCTGTATATATTTAAAGAGTATGTGTGATGTATATAAATAGGTCATTTATTTGAATGATTTATTTCTTTTGTTTTTTTATGATTGTGTGCCTGAGCCTTATGTGATTATGAGTGTTTGTTGATATGTGATAAGGTTTCTAAGGGGACCAAAAGAGTCTGGAAGTGGGTATATTGATAATAATGATATTAAAAGTGCTTTTATAGGTGAAAAAAAAATTTAAAATGTCACCTAGGTAGTTATTATGCTACCTAATTTTTTGTAAACATGTTGATTGTCTGTCAAAGGATTTTTTAGGTCTATTATACCTCATATAAGAATAGTTAAAGGATAAATTGAGAAGTTATGTAATATCTAATAAAGTTGTAAATTAATCTATAAGTGTTATGAAGTGCAGACTTAGAGTAATTTTAGGATGCGTGACCTGATAGGAAGTGCATCGCCTATCGGGTTTCTTAAGGAGTCTAGTAGGGGTTGTCACAAAATAGGCACTTCATGCAAAAGTTAGGGGATCATAGAGAAAATGTATAATCAAGAAAATCTCCCAAGGCTGATTGGTAATAGAGGTATTACCAAAGGGCCACTAATATATTTACCAAGATTAAGCGGTTTAGTTTCAAATGTAATTAGTGGCAAAAAATGCTTAGTCATTATCATTGGCATGCAAACTTTTATTTGGTGAGAAATATTATACAAATAATTGAACTCGAAAAGTCTAGATATGAGTTTTCTTTTGAGAAGTAGAACTTGCATCTTCATGGTTTCTCTTTAGTACTAATGTCCTATTATCCCTTATTATGCTAGAAATCTAATCTTTATAGTTGTCTTCTATTTTAGCTTTATAATCTAGCACATCTTTTAGCACAACATGACGTTTCCACAAATCTTGGATGGAGCGCAAGAAATGTCATGTCAAAGATCCACCTTGAAACCCTAAAGGTTCAAATAGGACTCATTGTAGTAAGATGAATTATCAGTGAATCTGAGAAAGGATGTAAAATGTCACATGCCTTTATGCAATCAAGGAATATAGCCTGAATAACAAGACAAGAAGAAATAGGTGATTTTCCACTCGGGACACCTCAATCAAATTTCAACAACATCACTAAGCCATGCAATCCATTGCTTACAAGTGTCAAATTTTCTCTTAAGTCTTATTTCACAATGATGATTCAGAGCATACTTAATCTAAAGGTTTTTAGGAGGAGGCATAAGCAGCTTCAATTTCTCTTATAACTAGATCTAAAAAAAAGCTGGTAGGTTAGAAAATTCGAAAAGGACCACCTAAGCAAACATTAGGCAAACCCACTAGTGTGAAAACCCTCGCGAGCATGTTAGGAAATAATTAGGGTTAAAGAAATAACAAATTTAGAGAGAAACCCCAAATGGGCTCTTTAAGCAAACCTATAAGAGTAGTGAGCTTCTAGCTACAAAATTAATTTCTCCTCTCTTCAAAGCATCTAACCTTTGAATGGTTTTAGCCAAAATGATGCCAAAAGGATTGTGGCCCGAACATATTTCAATTAGAATTTGGAGTGCCTTGATGTCATAAAACTTTTCCTTAGAGGTGACCATCATCAAGTTACTAAGAATGCACAATAGATCACACTTCGCCCATTCCATAAAATTAGGAGGAAGTCGACCAGTAAAGTTAAAAATTACTTGTAAGGAAATTAGGCCCACACCTGGGATTATCTTCTAAGCCATTAAAGGAGAAACTCTTAAGGTAAGTATAATGTCCATGGGCTAATGATCCTTAAAAGATAGGATAGCTAGAGGAACATCTAAAGCAATGTTGAAATTTATGATGGCAGCAAATTCCTCAAGAGTAAAGATGATCTCTTAATGATTGAAGACAAATGCATGGAAGACATAGTCCTAATAATGCATAGCAGCGTTCAAAAAATTATTGTTTATCCTCACTTTTCTCATGAATCTAAGAGTAGAAAAAGGAGCAAGGATGGTTAAAGTCCAAGAAGCCTATGAATCCAAAATTCTAGAGAGCTGCTGACTAAAAAAGAGAGACATGATGAATATGGCAT